>JAUZND010092006.1:0-14858 GCA_034780555.1 Coelogynopora nodosa | reverse complement strand
AATGATAAGCCGCCAACCGCAATGTTTTACGATTATAATAATCATTCTATGTTAGCATATTCGAAAACATGGAATTGCATCGGTTATAAATGTTCATTTATTCGTAAATTATAAGTTGAAATAACCCTATTTTGTTATAATAACCCGGACAGTCACGATTATGGGAACATAAACAATCAGATTGTTTTAACGACGGGATTGGTCATTTTTGTCACAAATAGTTCCTATCTAATTACATTCAAATTTCAAGTAACTCCTAGCTGTTATTTTAGTACTAAATTGTGAAGTGATTTCACAGTTCAGTTTATTTTCTTATGGCAATATTGAAATAGATTTTGTCGGCAATGTCGGCAATTGACAATTTAAATCACAATACAAACTTCATTTTGCAGACAATAATACATGAGACTATTCTTAAAATTAATTTCGAAAAAATTAATTAGTATATTTAAATTTTAGAACAACACATATATTACAATTAAGTGGTTTTTTCTTACTTTACGTAATTACCTAATAACAGTTTAATTATTATTCTATTTTCATAATAAACATGTATTTGTGTAAATAATAGTAGAACATATACTAATGTTATGCGCTATACATGTATATCTACTACAACTAATAAATAATAATAATGTATTATTTTAATAAATAAAAGCATTTTTAAAATTTTAAGTAGTCTGTTACACTGTATGTTCCGTTCTATATTGTCTAAATTAATTATAATTGGACATATAAGTGAATTTTCATCAAATTATTATGAAATTTAATCATTGTGTATGTGTTTTCGAATAACTTCAATGGTCTACAACATGGTTCATTTACAATAAATGTTATATTTTCTTACATGTTAAGCATATTTTAACATATTTTTGATGTTTAGAATGTCCTTTTTTGATACTATTTGATTATACAAAACGTATAATTTGTATAATAATTTAAATGTTATATTTTAATTAGTCGTTTTGCACAAATAATGTATTATTTTCATAAGTAATTAATTATTTTTATAAATAAAAGCATTTTTTAAATGTTAAGTAGTCTCTTACACTATATGTTTCGTTCTATATTGTCTTAATTAATTCCAATTGCACATATAAGTGAATTTTCATCAAATTATCATGAAATGTAATCATAGTGTATGTGTTTTCTAAGAAAATAAAACATTTATTGCAAAAGAACGATGTTGTATTCCAACGAAGTTATTAGAAAACACATACACAATGATTAAATTTCATGATAATTTGATAAAAATTCACAATTCAAAAATCGACTCTTCCTATACTACTTGTGGGGGAAACTAAAATTCTATTGTAGGATTATGAAAAAATACAGTTGTGAATTATTTTTATTGAATTTTAATATATATAATAGAAAAGGCAAAACTATTCAACAATTTATCTTTGGTGATTAAAATATCCAAAAATGCACCAATTGGATTTTATTTATTCACAGTAATATTTAAGAAGGATCTGGTTTTCTCAATTTAATTATTTTTTTCTATGCTCGTATTGAAAAGTGGACTTTAAATAATGGTTTGAAATTTAAATGAAAAGTATAACTTTTCAAAAAAGTTATACTTTATCTGACACTTTTTTAAATTGCAAGATAAAAAAACACGGAACATTTGACACTAAATGAAAGAGTCTTTTATTCATTCTTTTTTATAATGGACTTCAAATCTTTATTATTTACACAATGGTATAAATTTCAAGCGCGGAATGTATTACTAAATCGTTCCCATAGCGCAGTAAAGGGAACGCTATTTTTCTAAAACGTACTACTTTGACAGCTTTTACCAGCGATTCGAAAATATTGTGGACTATTTATTTTATTAAGCCAAGTAATAATTTTAAATGCAATGTCATAGATTTTATAACTGATATTTAAAGTAATCCATATATAGAAAAAATGACATTCCTTTATTAGAAAAGTAATATTTCCATAATAGGATTTCTATTAGATGGATAAAAACATGATTTAAGCGAAAAAAACGTGTTTTTTGGTTATAGTAACAGTGTTTTTATGATAAAGATAGTATTTTTATAGATAAAAATAGTGTTTTTATAGATAAAAACGCGTTTTTATGTTTTGACACCTCTCGGCCACATAAAAACATGTTTTTATACTTAGAAGATAACTGGGTATTATTCAAATTGTAAAGAAAATCATAGTTATGTTTAATAAGAGATTTAGAGAAAGTGACCGAATAAGTAGGGAGAAGGGAAGATAAGCGGTTAGAAATATGATAGGCTGTCGAGTTTTTTTTCGAGTTCGAGTATTTCATCGGAAAATTTAAAATATTCTTCAAACATAATATTATGTTCGATATGTTTCTTGAAAATGGAGAAAAAATGTTGTTCAAAATGTCATTTATGAATTACCTTTATTAAAAAAAAACACTATTTTTATTATTTAGCGCATTTCATAGACATTTTCATAATACATACAGGGTGCCCAGTAAAAAATACCAAAATTTAGTAGTAAATCTATTTAAAAATACCAAAACTCAGTATTATGCATACAGACATGGCTTTCCCTCAACGTACGACATTTCTCTGACAATAATTTGGAAAATATAGTTCAACATTTTTGAATTGTCCATTATTTAATTCTGTAAGATGCCTCAGCTAAGTGATTGTCAGAGAGTTGTCATATTGTTATTTAAAGGTGAACATCCAACATGGGGTCTTGGAAAATGTAGAGACATTTTAACCGCTTTCTTTGGTAACATTTCTCAGACACAATATAACAAGCTTGTTTCAAGATTCAAGTAGGATCCCCCATCTGCAATTTAGCGTAAAGTGAGTACTTGTTCAGCTAAGAAATTCGATTCGCCCACCCGACAATCTGTTCTTGACTTAGCCGTAACACCGGTGAATTCTCCACATTGAGGTCATTCCAGTCAAAGGCAAATAGCATAGCAGCTACAAATGTCCAAAGGAACCGTGTTCAGTATATTGGCCAAGTCTCCCCTAAAATGCTATCGACGAATCAGATCTCATAATATGACAGAGGCTCATAAGGAAATGCGACTACAGAAAGCAACTGCAATGATCGATAAGTTTGAACATGGCGATTTATGGAAGTCAATATGGTTTTCTGATGAATCAGTATTCATGCTGCAAGCACCACTGAACAGACAAAATGAACGGATCTACAGGGCCGTCAATGTTAAGACTGACATCAAAGAAAGCGACCTGTTGGCAGAGGTCGACAAACAACAACCTTCGATTATGTGTTATGCCGCAGTTTCCTGGTTTGGGAAGACATCATTGCGTTTCATTGAAGGATATACAGCTAACCAGAATGGCATTCCTAATTACAAGAAGAAGAAGAAGGTTGATCAAGTGGTTTCAAGTGGAGATGTGTCCACAGATGTTCTGAGACATCAATCGTGTTACACCGGATCATTGGACTTAGCAACAGGATGGTGCCAAGGCACATACAGCTCTCGCCACTGTAGCCTGGCTTCGGGAAAACATGCCCAACTTGATTACACCACCACAATGGCCATCAAAAAGTCCAGACTTAAATGTCATGGACTATTGCATCTGGAGTATTCTGCTTTCCGAAGTGCAGTCAAGTTGATCACAAATAAACAATATTGAAATCCTCAAACATTTGCTAACAGAAGCCTGGAACAACATCTCTTAGGAGACCATACAGTCAGCAACTTCAGCATGGACCAGACGACTACACCATTGTGTTGCTGCACAGGGCGGTCATTTTGAACATATGTGACATTTCTAACATTTTTTACTATTGATGACATTCATAACATGATTTACTACTAACTTTTGGTCTTTTTTACTGGGTAAGCAATTGTCTGTATGCATAATACTGAATTTTGGTATTTTTTAATAAATTTACTACTAAATTTTGGTCTTTTTTACTGGGCACCCTGTACTATTATCTGAAATCATAAAACGCACAATGTTGCTCTCGAACTAATTGCACTAACATAAATTCAACAGCCAAATAAATGTTATGTTTAATTTTGGTCTCCTCGCTATATACAGCGGTTATGCCATTGACCGAACTAACACGTATTACGTCCAGCGGAACTATATTTAGAAATAGTTTAACATATAGAAATAAGCCCGACACAGCGTCTGTGTCATCCGCTGAGCGAAGGCACTTAGATCGGACAGAGACGCTGTGCCACCCGATGGTAAAGGGTTAACGGTACATGCAACACAGTGTTATTTACAATTAAGGGAGAGAGGTCAACGGATGTTAACTGGTATTTTAAACAGTTTATAGATGTTACACTTACTATACTATTTTAGGTACAGGTTGTGTTCTATATGGGAACAACACTATTAATTTTGTAAATAAAAATGTACGCGTATGTTCAATTCTACCAGAAATATATATATATATACAGTTCTAATATTTGAAACACTTCATCGAAGGGAATGTCGACTAGATTATATATAAATCGTTTTATAACATATAATCAGATGAAAAGTAACGCGCCGATAGTATTCCAAGTTGAATAAATGTCCTCCAATTTGGTTATTATACTTAGTAGTACCCTTAATTCCACTTAATAATCCATTTAAATAAAAATTATAATTTTTGTGTTCATTTTCTTCAGAAACGGAGATAGTGTGTACACTGTTTTAGATATAATTAAATGATATAGTTTCTCTAGAATAACAATGTAAAAGAAACAAAAAAATCAATCCATGTATGAGCATACAGATTTATTTTGTTAAAATATAACGGACGGACTTAACATCAAAATCTAATGGATGTAACAATGTCACGAAGTATCGGTTTAAAAGCAAATGTTGCATGCAACAAAAGTAATACATGATTTATTAATATAAAAAATGAATTTTGAATAAATTGTTAGGATATTCGCAAATAATCACAAATGGATTAATTCTATACATAAATTTAAGATGAGAAGAAGAACATAATATGGAAAAACTGAATAATAATGTAATTCATTGTGTAATGAGCAGTCCATAGTACTTTAATTTATTGATATCGTTTTGCTTTGATTTCATCTCAAATATATGGTAACCACGTGCAGAAATGATCTGTGGTGGAGTAATTTTGTACACATTTGGTCTCGTTTTCATAGATTCCTCGGCTGTATCGGACCAACATAGCTACCAGCAAAACCTTTCGTCATATACCACACCATAACTGTGTCTTCACCAATCACCTGAGCCAATCTTTTCTTCTGTAAACATACTGCGACAAATGTTTGTAGTGGTAATATATTTTCAAATATATCGGTTACGTTTTTAAAAATATGTATAGTTTGTTAGGCGATATACGTTTACATAAAAATGTTAAATCGATGGACATGTATTAGTTTCGGATCCAGACTTTTTAAAGGGGGGCTAATAAAAAAGACGTATCATTTTTATATATTGTATAAAGTAACATTGCAAAATGTTTTTAAAAAATCATATATTCATTTATACCTATATGGTTACAATAGCTAATAGTTTAAATGAAACTATCTAATGTAAATATCTCCATTCAGATTTTTTTATGCTAAAAATATAGGCGCCAAAACTAGGGGGTGATTGGGTTGAAGACTCTTATCGAGCCCCCCTCCTGGATACGCCATTGCATAACGAAACGAAAAGACTCAATGAATGCACATACTAAATATACAGTATTTTTCATAGTAGGCTGAAGTTACGTCCGTTATATAACGGACGGACGTAATCAACTATTATGAGTCTATAATTGTTTAAAACAAACACAATATAAAGAATTCTTGCTTTTTGTGATCGTAACTGAGTTTAGGCTACTCGTTAATTATGAATTCACGGCATATTATTATTCTTGTACACACCAATATTAGAAAACTTTTCTAAAATTAATATCACGGACGTAACATACATAGAGTGTTAAAGAAAAACCACAATAAAATTTTAACTTTATTACAATTAATACAAAATATCCAAGCTTTCACCTTTCATCAAGAATGCATAATCATGGGGTGAAAATTACAAAAAGTGTTTAACAGATTATTATTAATTTAAATAAAATATGCGAAAAATCATCAGTCAATCATACAATGTAGGTTGATATATACATAAAAACACATCTCAACAATCTAATTACAAGCAAATACCAGACAGATACAAAATCAAAATCGATAAAATCTAGACATATACAAAGCAGCTAGTTACCATAAATTTACAGACGTGTAAATCACAAAAAGAATGCATAATAACAATGGATTTAAATAGATTAATAATAATAGTAAATGTATTACAGAATGTGGAAAAAATAATTATTTTACAGAATTGAGAAGGAGTTTGCTTAAATTAACATTAAGGGGATAGAATCAGTTACTTAGGTTGACAAGAATGTGTTAACACAGATTAAAGCAGATTCAAATATTTTTCTAGATTTTGTAGTATTACATTTAAAAATTAGGGAAGCGTTTTTTTAAATCAGGAGAATGACCCGTATTAAGAGAATGATTTAAAAGGCCATTATCGGCTTCTAAATTTAAACGTACGATTATGCCTTCTTGATGAAAAGTGAAAGCTTGGATATTTTGTATTAATTGTAATAAACTTTAAATTTTATTGTGGTTTTTCCTTTGCATTCCTCACAGTGACCATTACTTGTCTTTATTTATCATACATAGAGTTGTTTTCAATTTTTGATATTGAAAATATTTTATACATATTTTCAAATTATTGCAGTAATCTATGTTTACAGAGTATTCCCCAACTATTATTAGTCCTTAGCTAATTTAAATTACGATAATTCCTAAGAACTAAATACTGAAATATAAAAGCAGTGCAATTCGTATTATTTAAACACTTAAAAACCATACACACTTCTGATGATTATAAAATATTATCTACAATATAAGCGCCGCTAAAATAACAATAATTTTTATATTGAAGATGTTTTTAACAGAAAACATTCACTTTTATAAAGTTTAGATACAATTTCATTTTGTTGTTAGTTGCGATGCTTATAAGGGATTACCCATGTGTATATATATATATATATATAACATATTATATACGTTTGTGTAACACAAGTGTAATTTGTACCTATTTTAGTGGGTCAGTACAAGACGCAGGTTGTCAACCTCTGCCGCAATGCCATCAAGAACAACAACATCGGAGCCCTCATCAAGATTATCCGTACCGGTTCCGACTAAACTTGGCGCGATCCGTGTAATTCGAACATAATATTATCATTTCATGGTTATCCGAATATTGTAAACCTATATCAAACATACATCTGGGCTATAGTAGAGTTTTGATACACAAACATCTATATCAAATGTTGACAACACTATCAACTTGAACTATTTAAGGAGTTCTACATGTTATCTATGTTACCACTGTTTTTGTCGTTTTCTGCCTATTTCAAATTGTCCTACACTGATTGTAGTATATCTATATAAAATTGGTTGCTCCGTGTATTCTGTTTTACAGTAGAATATTATTTTTACTTATAAAAATTAAAGACAAGCAATAGTGCACAATTTTGCAATTTTATTAACATAATTACGTTGTTTTTATGGTATAATCTATTTTACTTTATAGCAGCAACAGAATACTCAACAATTGTATGTTAATCTGTATACAGCATGCTCATAGAGTTAGGGTCACATATCAACATTTCTTCCTGAGAAATTGAAGTCAAAGGGGCTGTTTTTTATATTGAGTATAAATTTCTTTAGTATTTTTTTAACGTGTATTTAAAAATAATTAATTTACTGTGTAAAAATTTGCTCGTTGCAATTTTTGTTTTTATTTAAAATGGGTCGTAACTTGTTTTATGTTGTTTATGAATATGATTATTTCACTAGATATCTAAATTGAAAACATTTTCATTGACAAATTCTATTTTGTGTCTCAAATAATATTATTTCTATGTATACATTCGAATAAGCAAAATCTGCGCATTCAAACTCTGAGTATTGTAAAATAAACACGAATCTGTCACCTAGTTTATTTGTAAAGCATATTATATATTTATGTATAAACTCTTTCAGAACATTTTATTAACAAGGCTTATTTGCAGTGTAAATGAATTTTTCAAGGAATTGTCAAGTACCTGGAAAACTAGAAAAACTTGTTGCCAAATTAGATTTTTTCATATAATTCTTCTATGTATCATACGTGTGTACAGCTGTTTGTGTTATACATATTAATTATTGTTAAATTCACTTTTTTGTGTGCCTCCGTCCATTAAATAATCTACGTGCCTTAAATCCCTGGTGTAGATTTTTGGCTGTTGGTTCCATCGAAATGTTTCGTCTAACTCTACATTTTCCGGATTGTATTTACCAGTAATATATACAATGTATTAGATTATGAATACAACTTATATATATTGTGCATGTGACTTTTCACTGATTTGTTTCATTTTTTAATGTATTCTATTCGGAATCAATCATGGAACTGAGTAAGAATGCATATTAAATCGTTTCTCAAATCGTATTCTTGTTCAAACTTTTTCCTATGAAGTTGTTGTTTTGCTGTTACAGTAAGTGCGCAATGAATATTCATAGATGTTAGAATTGTTTTTTAAAGATATTTTTGCGGTATAGCATTTTCATATGGTTGTCGAGAGTGAAATATACAGTTAATCTGTATTATGTAATAATAAATTTAAAAAATAAGTACAATTAAATAGTATTTTGCACGTTTATTTATGTTAAAACAACGAATTTAAAACAAATTTAAAAAAAGTTAAAACAACGAATTAAATATTCCAAAATCAAAAAACTAAATAGTCAGGATGGATAAATGTTTAGACGCTGCATAGAGACTTTTTCTATTTATGACTTAATATGTATAGCTATTCTTAAATATATATAGTTTATTATAGGTAAAAACCACTGTGAAGATATAGAAAAAAGTGTAGAAATTATCTTTAATTCTAGAAGTTATCTCAAATAAAAGAAAATTTGCCAATATTCTACGTTATTTATTTTATTTCTAATAACTCTAAAACCACAGAAGATAGTGTTAAGGAGATACATAATTAGTAGACATAATCCATCTTGCTTATTATATTTGTTCTGAAATTTATTTTCAATAATAATTCTTAACATAAATTTTTCGAGAAAAAATAACAACATCTTTTAATTTAAAACTAATTTTATATAAATCAATTATCCTTTATTTACTAACGTAAGCATCGTTTACTACACTTTAGCATTGTTTAAAAGTTGATTAATTTTCTGAAAAGTTAATGCCATAGAATTCAACTTATCACTAAAAGATTTACAACAAAATATTTCACGTGCATAGAAATTTGCTTCATTTTTTATGTTGTAAAATATATGTATTTTTACCATCTTTAAGTCGAACCTTTTTATATATAATGTTAGAACCAATGAGAACCATATATACGTATTATACAATTACATCATATTTACATGACAGTCATTTCCGAATTCACTGAATTTTGTGATATATATATAGACATCAAAAGACAGAATTAGCCAAAATTATTTTAATTTCTTCGTTAAACATTTATTTCTAAAAATACGTTTCTAATCTATCATGAATATTAGCAACAAGAATGATAGCCTGATTTTTTAATTCGATTTTTATTTTCATTATCCATTTATAACACATATAAAATAGCTAAATACAAATATTTCTTTCTATGAAACACTGATAATATTAGTATAAACATTCATGTTCACATAAGCATACTCTATTTTCTGAGACACAAGCGGTTTCACACATATGGACGCAGACACTGACACTTTGTTCTCGCCTTCGAAAGAAGCACGAGTGTTCATTTTTGTCAATGCTGCAGAGATAAAGAAGATCTGAAATTGGCAAAATATAGGTTAACAAATATTTTATTCTATACTAAGTAAATATGTAAAAAATTATTTATACTGTCTGCTAATAAAATGGGTAGTGTTGATTGTATCTATTTTATTAAATACAATTTATGTATTATCATAAACATGATGTTGAACTTTAATCGTGTGTCTGAATTATTATTTGTGGAACTAAATAAAACTTCTAATTTATTTCATAAAAGTTTTGTTTAATGGAAATAAGAACAATGTCAGAATTGTTCTGCCATTAAAGAAAAATAAACTCCCTTGCCAAATTCACCACAGCTATTATATAAAAATAATACTTATTGGTGGATAATGTTTAACTTGTCTTATTATAATTTATAGATATGTACATAGATCTGTATGTGACAGACTTTTGTAGTTATTTGTATTTCAAATTTGTAAAAAGGTAAGTGGTTGCTTGTCGGGAACTTTTACATGAAATTTCACCTTTTTATCGGGATATATAGATTAGTCAGAACGTGATGTCGGGACCTTTACATACAATTTCACCGTTCTATCGAGACATATAGATAAGTGAGAACGTGATGTTGGGACCTCATTAAGTTATCTGATATTGAAATACAGACAGCCATTTTTTTTTATTAAATATCGCAATATTTTGTATCATGGGAATGAGAATTACACCTGAGAATTCAATAGAACATCTAGAACCAATTAATAGTTCCATTTTTGTTCGCCAAATTTTGTGCCAAAAAAACATATATATGTAGAATAATGATAACTTTTACAAAAATGGGGTCTATTTGATTTGAATTGTATACTTTAAATACAATTAATTATAATGATATCATAGTATTGACATTTTTTATAAAAAGTAGTCAATCTGCTATTCTTATAAAATCGAAATGTATTCTTATAATTTGTTTATATTAAATTTCTATGAAAATTAAATACACAAATATATAGTTTTGGTTACTAATACATAAATATAATATTTTCATTTAGTTTATTGCGAAATGAAAATAAATAAAATTGATTCATATGCTATTCTTTTAATAGGAAATTCATATTTAAGAAAGTGTTGCCTAATTACCTGGTAAGTATATAATAATTTTAAATAATTGGATGCTATCTATACAAGCCTATATAACTAAAAATTTGATTCTCCTAACAACAAGGTGAATAAAAATTTGCATTCCATATATATATATATATTAATTGCATTAATTTTTGCATTTACAAATTACAATTTTTTACATTTATACAGCATATTTTTATAATTACATATTCAAATTACTTTAATTCAATATTTATTAAGCTAATTATTTGTCCTGATTAATAGACAAGACTGGAATTTACTTTTTTAGAAATATATGTTCCATAAGTTCCTACGACATCGAGAAAAATAGTTTTTATGAAATTAATATATTAACAATAGTCAGCTGAAGTATACTCATAAAAATTAAACTATACAATCAGAGTGTGCTACAGTGTTTAAAAGGTAGGCCTATGTATTAGGATATAGGTATAGGATACACATATAAATTAATTCTCAAAGGGGTTGACCTGCAGCCCTGTTATTAACACACAGGTGCATTCTTCTGAAAGTACGCTTGCTGATGATTCGAGAATATTTGTAGAGAACCTGGAAAATGCACTTGTAATAATTTCTTTTAAATGACCTACATTTCTCGCTTTCTGAGAAACTATTTTCGGGTTGAAGATTTCTGCAAAATGCGTTATCGCAGGATATCAAGTCTAGACTTCGCGGTGGCCATGGTGTCGGTCCAAATTTGTTTCCAGATCTTGTGTATCCCAGATCCTTTGTCATTACTCGTATAATGTCATTTGTGGTATATATATTCAGTTCATTAGATCTCCTCCTTGCTGACATACGTGGGTTATCTTCCAGCGATTTAAGTAACATTCTCATGTTCATCACCGCTATCATTAATTGGGTGTCCACTTCGTAGTAAGTCATGGATGCTTCTGGTTTCAAATATCTTGAAATTCCAAATTTTATCACTGTTGTATCTGGAGGATAACCATCAAATCGTTCTCTTAATTTGCTCTTCATACTTCTGATAGCAGCAATAGTTTAATCACTATCGTGATACCAGGCGGTTGCTAAAATTCGATATACAATTACAGTATATACTCGCTGCTGACGTCTGCTACAAATAAATTCAAAAAGTCAAAAAGAAATCTTTGCAAAAACATCCTACATAGCTGTTTTCTCTATATCCAATTATACCCTGATTATCATAATATTATCAACGCCACAGACAGTTATTAATATATTAAATTCATAAAAACAAATTTTCTCTATATGTTGTAGGAACTTATGGAACATCAAATATTTCCATGGTCATATGAGTGTAATATAGTGTTAAACATGTAAAATGTAACATTTAAAAATAACACGGTGATTTAAATGTTTGTATTACCACTATAAGAACGCTTGCATCCTGAACCATCATCAAATAATAGAATATGAAAAATCAAGTATCCAAACTGTAACAATTTCTTAATGTTCATTATATGAATACACCTAAACAGAAATTGTGAAAATTGGTTTATTGGAATAGTATGGTGGCCGAGATGGTTTTTTTATTCAACACAATGTGTTTAATATAAATGCGTTTTTGGTGATAAACACAGTATGTTTAATACAAATGCGTTTAGTGATAAACACATGTATTTATCACTAAACACATGAGTTTATCGCTAAACACATGCATGTTTATCACTAAACGCATGATTCTATCACTAAATGCATGAGCTTATCACTAAATGCATGAGTTTATCACTGAACACAAATATGTTTATCACTAAACGCATGATTTTATCACTAAATGCATGAGTTTATCACTGAACACATATTGTACATGTTTATCACTAAATGCATGAGTTTATCACTGAACACAAATATGTTTATCACTAAACGCATGATTCTATCACTAAATGCATGAGCTTATCACTAAATGCATGAGTTTATCACTGTACACAAACATGTTTATCACTAAATGCATGAGTTTATCACTGAACACATATTGTACATGTTTATCACTAAATGCATGAGCTTATCATTAAAACGCATGATTTTATCACTAAACGCATGTGTTTATCTAAACACATACATTTTTATCACTAAACACATGAGTTTATCACTTATGTGTTTAATAAAAAACCTTCTCGTCCACCAAAGTAGACCTAGTATAGAGCAACATTTAGCGAAACATATTAATTAGGTCACAATTGTGTGGGTAACAATAAAATTATGACACTGAAATTATACTGTAATATAATTATAAAACCACTACAATAAAGCTTTTGTAAGCTTTATAAAATGATATAGGCCTACTATTATGACAGACCAAAGGGTTCAGTGTGGAATTCTCTAATATTTACTATTTAAACTAGATAGGCTTTGTTAATCTAGATTTAAAATTAAAATGAGGTTACTAAACCTTGCAGACCTCGAGGTAAACATTGCAGATCTCGTATCTAGTAATTTTTTGAGATTTACAAGGTATACTTTGTTTTATTGTAATTCTTTGAGATTTGCACACTGAACTCTTTGGTCTGCCATATGCTACATATATACAACGAAAATATCTAGGATTTTTATATTTTTCAAACTTTACTATAACTAAAAGGGTTTATAATCTTTGCGCGTTTTAAATCAAAAAACATGAAAAATACTACATAATTTATAATAAGATTAAAATGTTTGGAATTTTTTTAGTAATTCGAAATATACGAAGGAAAGCAATAGTATTTTTTTCTTTTATGAATAAAATGTCATTTATTAAAAAAAAAAATTATTAAAAAAAAATCAATATATCACTTTCTGTCTAATTAACCGAGCTTGAAAAGGACAAAACATATAATTAAATATGTCCAAAGTTTTACTAGGAGTATACCAAACATCTTTGAAACTAGCTCATTAATAAAATAAATTTATCTTTTCTTTATTTGCAAACTTTACATTGAATATTGTCCTAAAAATACTAAATTCAATATATTGTCACGATAGAACTTTTTTGAAGATGAATTTTTCAACAACAAAAAAACTTAATAAGGTAAATAAACTTAATCAACATAATTTTTCCTGTTATATTTTAACCTAATATATTTTTTATTTTATTTTTTAAGTTATTCACTTTGGAATTCTATATTTATTTGTGAAAATAACAGTAAGTAAAAGAGTAGTAAAAGTAGTGAAAAGTAAATTAGTGAAAATGAAGACGTCTGTTAATTGTATACAATTAACAGACGTCTTTACTTTCACTACTTAATATTTTCTGTATACACACTACTACTGTACATACAGAAAATTGATCATTTATTTTTTAGTAGTTTTTGATTTTACAAGGAGAGCTTTTATAAACTAAAGGACGGGTACAATCAGTTGAATTTCTGTATGGACGCCGTTCATTATATAAATGCCTGGCTATACTCTGCTGCATAACGCAATATTATAGGATTCATAATTTTACCTCATAATTTTTTACAACAAAATGTTAATTAGAAGAGTCACTAACCATTTAGGCCTAAATAATAAGTAATAATCACACCATGATTATGCCTTCTTGATGAAAGGTGAAAGCTTGGTTTTTTTGTGTATTAATTGTAATAAACTTTAGATTTTATTGTGTTTTTTCTTTTGCATTCCTAACAGTGATTATTACCGTACTTGTTTTTATTTATCATCGCCTAAATGATTGTTTCAATTTGAAAACAGATAACAAAAATATTTGTATAATTACCACAGCAGAAAAGTGTTAATAAATGACTGAAAGATATACCTTTACTTACCAGTTTTATTTAGTATGTCTTAATATTTGTTTAAAAATAATGCTAATGCGGCAAATATTAAAGTATTAAATCTAATTCCATAATGTATCATTATGTTTACTTGTAAAAATGTCAAAATCAATTATTGTATATTTAGACCTTCCTATCAATAATTTGTTATTGATTTTACAATGTGTTGTAATAGTATATTACGCCACGCGAATTGATGGTTTTTACTCACGCTAATTTATTTTTGCTCACGCGGCCGAAGGCC
>JAUZND010092005.1:0-14858 GCA_034780555.1 Coelogynopora nodosa | reverse complement strand
TAAGTGTTTGTATGAATAATTATGAACGATGCTCTATACTAACAAAATGGGTAAATGAAGTGCTCCAAAATTCTTTTTGTTCTTCAAATGGACACATCATTTTAATTCTAAATATTGATGTCAATCCAGATTTGTGATAATTACCGAAATAGTGCAGAAAATTACGTAAAATACTAGATTCAGTATTAAAAAAAATATTTAAAATAAAATACGTATTGAAATTTAATTGATTTATAAATAACTATTATTTTTTTAATTAAAAATGTGTACAAAAATTAAATATGAATATCAAACATGTATAGAATTTTAAAAAAATTCAATATCTAACATGAATTCAATATAAAAATGCATTCAAAGTCGGATATGGATTCAAAATCAAATATTAAATAAATATCAAACATTCATTCAAAGTGAAAAATTTAATTGAACTATCAAAATGGTTTAAAGTATTTTCCCTAAGTAAAACAAAATTAATTGTTTCTCTGGTATTCGCGAAATTAATATGAATAAACATTAAATTATGCACAACTAGTTTGTTTTCAATTTTTATAACGATTCATAATTAAACGTTAGATATTAAATATTAGGACTAATAAAGGCTGGGAAAAGATAAGGTTAATGACAGAGATTCACTACCATTTCGCAAAGGTGAGAAAATGTTTAAAGAATTTACTTTTTTATCTTTAAATTGTCTGTATATTTAACACACAGTTACTTTTTTGTTATTTATAATTGTTTCATATTCTACATATCATTCCTAAGTTTATCAAGATACAATTTAAGATCATTTAAAAATATTTAAAAAAAACAATATTTAAATAGATTTTTAAATGGTTGTATTTTAATGATACAGGATATATAAATATACGACTTTGTACATCTGCATTTGATTTATAACAATTTATGCGATACATTTTGATCAAAACAGAAGGAAATCATGTTTTAAATCTGATCCAACAATATCAAAATTTAGCAGTTCAACATATCAACGTATTTACCATAAATGTTGTATATGAATCCCTGATCTCATATTTAAGAAGTATTTATGTAAAAATGTTCACACTTTTCTGTCGCAAGTTTATGTATAGACTAATAGAAGTGATTACATTTACAATTGGCTGTCAAAATCATCTGTTTCAAGTTTACTGTTGACAGTTTGTCTCTCAACAATATATGTTAATACAAAATAGGCTAATCTTCTTACTGTTACCTTTACCGCATACTGAATTACTTTATAATAAAAAGCAACACTATTTTTTAAAATTTCTAACAAAAGCAATGTAATACATTCTGTATTAATGCTTGGAATAATAGAAATTGATAAAATATTGATAAACACATCTGCAATATAAATATAAAAAAATGAAACGATATTTAAATATGTAGTACAGTGTTACCAAAATGATGTACTGAAAGTAGGAAGTATTTGATTGGATGATAACAACGTTTTACATTAAAAGATTTATGTTTAATCGGCTTTTACTAGCTGCAGACCACTAAACAATTTTGCACTAAACTGCTGAACAGTTTACTTGTAATTGAAATGTATTATTAAAGTTAGTTGGCATGTTTGTTTTCATTTACATTTTTTCGAAAACGTCACCCTACCACCTAATATTTTACAATATATGTGCTATTATATAATTTTGACAGTATTTGCGTATTTATACTGCTTGGTTAAATAGTTTAATCCATTATTTTTATTTATTAAAAGGAATATTCAAAAATGGGGAGTTATAATTATATAAAACACATATTTTCAGCACGTCACGCAAGCAAGTCACGCTTCTATCTAAGCATCATTGTTAACCATTCTTCAAGTTTTATTAACTGTGCAATATATGCCCATAGTTTATTAAAAGTTGTTCTTTCAGTATTTCAATAATAAAGCATGCTATTGCTTTGAAACTACTCGTTAACTTAAGTACAAACTTATATTTTATAATGATTATTCAAATATAACATTTAAATCAAATCAAATACACTTCGTTATTCTAATGTTAGCTTTGACTATTCAAATGCTTCAATTTACCAAAGATAACGTAAATTTTCCACTTAGTCTATAAATAAAATTTTACAAATATTCATAAATTAGACAATTTCAATAGAGTAAATACAATAATAAATTGTAAAACGTATTTAACTTTATATGTTTAAAATATATTTTAAATTTGATGAATACGATTTAGATTAATTTTAATTTATGTAAAATTGGTCAAATTCAGTTAGTGAGATCTTTTTTGTATTTGAAAACTATTAAAACATTTCTTAATTAAAAACAGAAGAGGTCATATACACTTATTTAATTGTACAATTAACCACTTGTAAACCTAGAAAATAAAGATTATTATACAAATTACAAATAAAACGGCAACTTTATATTTTAAAAGTATTAATAATTGTTGATAATACCAAGGATTAGTAGCTGATATGAAAAGTATCTTACTGCGAAAATATTGCATATTTATCCAGCATAATTACAATAATTATAATTGTTATAACAACGTATAACAAATACAAAATATCATATTTTTTTGTTAATACATAAAACACAGGGTTCGTAAATAAAATTTCAAAGTTACTATTAAGTGCTTTTGAAGGTATGATGATATCATATACGTATATTAGGATTTTTTATAGAAATAATGTTATATATTGTATTTCAGTAAAAGTTTGACAATTTGTATTTTGCAATGTTATTAATTGAAAAGTTTTAGTAAAAGTGTGAAAATACTTTTCAACAATATAAACTGGACAATAATGATGGATTTGGTCAAATTTGATTCATGTTTCTGAAATAACCTACATAAAAAATGTTAGTGCTGCTTAAAAACTTATATTTTGTATTTGTTTTCGAAGACTGTTCAGCTCGCGTTTTCGAGGGGTATCTTTTGGGAGCATCTTCAAAAGTTTTATTTTCGAGGGTTTTCGAGTATTATCAAAAGTGAAATTTCAAATATGAGTGTTTTTGATAGATTTCGAGGGTACGTACGAAAATTGCAAACAGAATATAAACTTTTTAATGCTTTTAATTTATGATTGTTATTAGAATTATAAATGTGATTAATTGAAATTAAAGTCACATTGTTTCTTAATTTAACATTCCAACAGAACATAACAGAACACCTTATCCCTTAACATTAAACATATGTACGTAATTTTAAACAATTAAAGAGACAAAAATCATTAAAATGTACTAAATATATATATATACCACAGTTTAATTATAATTAAAAACAATATAGTTTAATGATAATATTGTGCTGTTGCGAATTGTGTAAAAATTCCATCTTTATACTGAAAGAAATTTAAAGGAGATTTATTATGATACTTAAACCAGAACTAAAATGAACTTAAATGAAATATTAACTTTTTATATAATACAATAACAGATTAAATAATACTAATTTTTTGGTTTTCTTTATTTTAAGTATCAATTTTATATATATATAATAATTCATAAGAAATTAGGTTTATAATCAATTTATAACTGTCACTATCTTTATCTTAAAGTATTAACCATTGTTATTGAATAAATGTAATTATAAAAATAACGCTTTCAATTATTCTATAAGTATATACTGTATATATATATATATAAATAATGGAGATATTCAACTCAATATTATGCAAAAACAAAACAACGTACCAGAAAAGCGTCTGATGAAGTGATATCCTTCATTCGGAGAAAGATGTCAAAGAACTTCACGATCATCTGGAAACAATTAAAACGTTAAAATTAAAATATAGTTTAATTTATAAAATGTTAACAATTTTCAGTCTAGACAGCCCGATATTTGTTCTGATTTTAATGTTATCCTGAGTTTATGTTCATTTTTAGTCATTCTCAACTTGTTTCAAACTTTTTCTTAGATACTTGAGAAGAACGGCGTTGACCGTTAACCGGTAAAGAATGGATATTTGAGGATAAAGATGGTCAATTGTGGTTTACATTGCTTGTTAAACCTTCCAGATCTTTGTCGTACGTCACACAGGATAAATGGAATATAAGCTTTGGCTGCCTGAAATGCTGTCTGGGTGGAATTAATTATCAGGCGCTGTTAGTCATGTTCTAAATAAAATATTATGTACAATATATGTCCGCTGGGATACAGTATCGCGGTATTTAGTAGCTCAAGAATACACCATGATAATTACACTGGAATGTAATTATATGTATTAATTAATGTAATAATTAATGTAAATCACACCGACTTTAGTAATAAAAAATATGTTTTATAGGTTTTATAAAAATCTAATGTAGCATGTCTGAAAAAAAAGGAAAAATTTAAAACCTAAAAAATAATTTAAACTATTGCATAAAATACAGCATATTGAGTAAATAGATGTTATGTGTATCTGACAACATACAAACTATAAAATACAATGTAATTGTGTCATTCAGAACAAGATTCTAACAAAACCTAATAAGTATAGCATCTAATCTATTGAAAAAACAGAGATGTAGACGGTGCTATATATACAATATATAGTATAGAATATGCTTATAACAGCATAAGATACAATATTTTGAGGTAAGAAGTGTTAGACACCTTTTAACGTACAAAAGTTGTGTAGAGGAAATACTATCATACAAACAAGATATAATGCAAATACAGGCATCAATGTTTATTTCGAGGACAATCTATGGAGCATTCAAATTACTAACATTTGAACAAATAAACTGTCTATAACTAAATAATATAACCCGTGAATTCACAATGACGCATTAGGTAAATTACTACAAGTATAGTCCTAATGTATGAGAACTCTTTAAGTATAGTACTCTTTAAGTTTGAATAAAAATAATCAATAATGTATTGAATAAACCAATAGATAAATACATATTATAAATATGGTGAAAATTATTCAAATAATATAGCATGCTAAAAACAAAATATAATAATCAATATGTTAAATATTGAATCAATACAGCATTTTTGTTCTTATACCAAAAGAGATACTACGCGCTAGATTTAATTAATTCCACTTCACCTCAACATTGGCCGACGACTCAACCAGCGTGTCGACCATCTGCTTGCCAATAGGGCCGTTGACAACGTTCCCCTCCAGCATCGAGAGCAGCATGATCATCATCTCCTTCTGGAGGTTCATGAACTCGCGCAGCAACTCCAACTGGAGTGGGTCCTTGCTCAGCTTGTCCTGCATGTGGGCGAAGATGTAGAGGAAGCCACCGATGGCGTCCCAGAGACGACTGTGAGCCAGCGCCAGTTGATTGCCCACGCAGGGCCCCTGGAAAAGAAAACGAGGTTGCATGTAGTACCTACAACGAAGGAAGCTGGGCCGATCAACTTTATAATAATTACAGTAAAAAATATATAAATAAACACAAATGAATACAGGTTAATAGCTCAAAAAGTATCATGATCATAATATGATTAGGTACATAGAAGAAATATTTAATGTATCAAATTAGTCATCTAAAAATCAATATTGCTGAACAACTAAAACAGTGACATTATAATATATATTTTAATAAATTAGCAATGGAGGTGACGTTTTGCAATAATAAAAAGAATTAATAAATAATCAAGTTTATGGGTTCGGTTTTCTGTGTAAAATTAATTATATATTATGTTATAGGTAGCGCGATCTGAGATACATAATATGTACTTATTAGGTACATAAACATTTCGCGAGATCGATCGCCAACATGTCATCAAAGGCAAACTAAAACAGGTAACATAGATAGTGAAATAAAACATTCACACGAAACAACAGAGGAATAATATTTATTTAGTGGCTTAATCGATTCTTTACTGCACAAAGTACTTTTTATCTTTGAGCGTTTCGCGTAAATAATTGAGACTATATTATAGATTCATTTTGATAAACACAGTAATCGACAGGTAAATCTATCTGCAGACAGGTTTCGGGGTATTTGCCCCTCATCAGTAAATAGTAGGAATCCAACCGGTCCGCAGATGCATTTACCTGTCGATTACTGTGTCTATTGAAATTCATCTATACATTATCGATCCTAGCGCCGCACGGAGAATTCTACTTGCACTAATTGAGAATAGTTTCAATTAAATAAAGGCTGGTCTTGTATTAATGCATAGGTTTATCGATTTCAAATGTTAATGTAACTGATTTTTTATTTATAATTATTTAGTGGAAATCAATACTGCGATTTTTTAGTTTTCGAGGCATTGATATATATATATCGTGAGAATTCGAAAATTAAATTAACACACACGCATCTATGTTCTAAATAAAGGTATTATTTTTAGGGCAAAATAAATAAAATCGTTAATGCAGAACAAAATAAATTGATTGATTTTATTTGAGTGTTTTCCCCTACAATTTCCTTTCTTCTCTTCTCAAAAAGAATGCACCACAAACCAATCTGGATGTACTCGGTGAGGCTGGCGAAAACCTGCTCCCCGATCTTGATGGCTCTGGCGAAGTTCTTTTTGCCCGCCGTGTCGATGGTTTCCTTGTTGCAGTAGTGCCAGTAGAAGTCCATGATGGACTCCTGCAGTCGGAGCAGATAGTCCACCGTGCAGATGATGATGTTCACACTGATGGTGTTGCCCACCTGGGCACGCAGGTAGTCCTGAAAGGCTGTTGTAGCGGTGCAATACTTGTTATTATGAGTACTGAGATGTAGGTCCTGGTCTCCCCCGGATTACATATTTTGTTGATTTATTGCCGTTGTCATTGTGATTTTTTAAATTATTTAGAATTAAAAATTTAACAAATATAATTATATTTTTCAAAAAAAATTTATTTTATTTTATATGTTAAAAAGGGTATACAATGAACATTACTGTATTACAAAGTATTTTAGATATTTATCGATTTATTTAGTTTCCTATGTTTATATTTATAACTATTGAATAATAATAAATTGCAGTTATCAAATCACATAAGAAACGCCTCAAAAAATCGTAAACCGGATAGAAATACGATATTCTAAATAAATTAAATATACGAAATTATATATTTACAACAGTTCTTATATTATTATAAAATATATTTCAAATTAATTCAAATGTATGAATTGTTAATTATTAATGTTCCGCTTTAATTTCCTTATGCGATAGTGTGAAGTAATATCCAAAATAATATATTTGTTATTTTATTTAATTATTCATAATGTATATACATATACAAATAGTCAATTATAAAAATAACTCTTATTAATAAATTATGTTCTCTAAACTAATTAATTTTGTACTTTTTAAAGAAGAAAATTAAATATCTGTATTAATCAAATAATCAATAAAGAAATATTTCAATCGATATCAGTGACACAAACATTCGATTTATTGTTCAATAAAATTAAGACACATTGCATGAAGATAATTTATATAGTTTGTTATATTAAGTAAAAAAAAAAATTATCGCAAGTATATAGGATAGGTAAAAACAAGTAATTCAAATTTATTATGATAATTTCGATTGAATATCTTGTAATGAAAGGGAACAATTTAAATAATATTGTTACAACATCATAAATTATTTCCGAATATCAAAATTATAGTATAGTATTACTGTAAACATGTGGCTATATTAAAACACAACGTCGCATTCAAAGTCAACGGTACATTGTACAATACAATGTATAATATGTAGTGGTTGTAGTATGTAAGAAGCGTATAGTTCTAGTTAATACAACTATATATATATATAATGCAGCTATATAGTAAACTAGACTGTTCAAACAAGGTTTATTGACTAACAAATAGCCTACACCCAAGTATAGATAAAAATAGGGTTCTCGTTGGTTCCGTCTTTCATACATATATATCTAAAACTTATGTTTAGAGTAAACTAAGTATGCATTATTATTTTATTAATAAAAAGTGATCTTGACCACTGAAACTATAACGAGGACAGTTGCTTTAAAAATACTTGGAAAATTTGTAAAATTGTTCAAGTTTCTTACACATATATATTATATACACTATTACAATGTTAACGCAGACAATATAAAGATACAAAACAAGATAAATTACCAAATTAAACATTTGAAACATCCCCGAAAACTGTACTTCAAATTTAACAAATATTCGAAAATAAAAAAAATCAATGGCTATAGCTACTTTTAATAATTGATTTAAACAATTTAAAATACACTATAAGTTTAAAAAAATAAATTTGAATTCTGTTGACACACTTACAAAGGATAATTTAAAGGAGTATGAGCGAAGAAAAAGTAACTCAATAAAAGACAATATTGGTTACATATTTAGAATACATTATTTTCTAATTCTAAAACTAATTGGGTCACATTAACTTATTTAATTGTAAAACTTGAAAATAAATCATGCTATACAAATAACAGATACAGCAGCAATCATTTCATATTTTAAAATAATATGAAAATATTGAGAACTTCCGAAGGCTTCGACGTGGTTGCTATGGAAATTAACTCACTGCGAAAGAGGAGGAAGAAGAGCACAGCAACTCACCCAGATTGTGACCTTCACAGAGCAGCTGCAAAAAGCGGAAGATCTTGCAGGTGAAGTCGGCATCGTAGAGGTTCGTGATCCCCTCCATGTCGCTCGAGCTCACCGCCAGTCCCTCGGCCTTGTTGCAACGCTCGAAGGTGTCCAGATCGAGCACGGAGCACTGCTGCATCAGTCCGGCGATGCTGGTGAAGAAGCCGACGTCCTTCTTCTCCTTGAGGTGCTCGAGCATCTTGCTCTGGACGTCGGTGTTGCCGCCGAGCAGCAGGGAGATGCCCAGCTCGATCGTGCACTGGACCACCGGGGTGGCCTCACCTAATCAGGTCGGGTAGAAGTTTATTGAAATTAATAAAAGTTATTTTAAATGAATCCTTTGAAATTCTAAATTCGTATCTCCACTACCTAATTTTAATAATACTTTTAATATATTTAAATATCAATGACCACCATATGTTAGAATTTAACAAATTCAAAATACGGTTTTAGCGGTCACCAACAGAAGTTACAATTGGATTCATAATTTGTATCATGGTCGGTTTAGGCGGTTGTTATTATATTTAAATTGAATATATATCAAAGAAAATCTGTGAATTTTATTAATTTCATGGCATAAACAGTATAGTAATCGCCAGTTTTTAAACTAAACCAAATTTGATATCATAAAAATACGACAGGTGCCGATTACATTGGGGTCTTTTATAAACAAAGTGCTTGTAATACCCCATTAAAGTCTTGTTCCTATTTATTGATACTATAATAGTTGTATTCCAGATTTATAATATTAGGAAAAATCGATAACTATGAAATTTTTAACTATTAATTTAAACTATAACTAATATTAAGCTAACTAATACAATTATTATTATATAATTGTTATATTAAAATATTATATTAACAATTATTAATACAACTATAAATAAAACTATTAATCAACGTATTATAATCGTAATCATCGTGTATAAGTAACTTTCGTTTCCATTCAGAAACAAACAAATTAATAACCCAAGTTAGTGGGATTTTACGAATAATTTTTAGGTGATATTTTAATATAAAAAAATCATAAAATTAACTAGATAATTGAACCAACTATCATTTTATAACATAATATACAATAAGTGAAACTATTATATTACTAAATGAAGGTCATATAGCTCGGTTATATATCTATAAACTAAAGTGTCCAAACCTCAATAAACGTTTTTCATAAATATTCCTTGGTTAGCGTATGGCCCAACGTTTATAACGTCTTTTCTAACAAAAATATTACCATTTCCAGCCGATATCTGCAGCAGCACCATTTCAGCCGCACCACGATCCGCAAGACGACCCTGTTCTCCAAGAAGTTGCTGTTTCTCCTTCTCTTGTTCCTATCGAATAATAACACACCGATCAATTTAACTATTTAATTTCTTATATAGGCTTAGATTTTATATTTATTTATATTGATATACGAGGAGCTAGAATGTCTTTTAATTTCTGAATATTTAAATTTGAATATTTATTGTTTTACACGTCAAGTATAATCATTGATTAATTAGATTAAAATGAAAAATAATATTCTAGTGCTTTATAAAAAACATTTTATAATAATTGATTAACACCCATGTTTACTATTTAAATGTTTTACAGAAAGATGTTCAATAAACTTTTTCTTAACCCAGTTTCAATATATGTATACAACATGTAATTAACCATTGATTTAAATATTTTAATGCATATATTATATATTACAGCAAAATGTTAACACCGTTGAATACACTAATTAAATATAAGTAACTAAAATACTATATAATATAAATAGTATAATCAACAAAATAATACAACATGTCTATTAAGAGTTACTTATAAGAGCTAATAAAAAAATTAAATATTATAAATGGTTCTAAATAAACGGTGTTAGTATAGTCGTTTAATCTGATTACAATCTTTATCAAAGTAAACATATCCATAAATATAGGGTCAGTTTTTTATTGCCGCAAAATAACAGTAAATAAGTTCAAAGAATTATTTGAATGATATTAAATGTGTCGCGTATAATTTGTAAATAATATTTTTATGTTGTACAAAAAACACTATAATAAGTAGATTGATACGTAGATATTAAAAAGGGAAGAAATTGATAAAATTCTGAACTACATGAAATTACTAATGTAGGATTGTTGTACAAAAAACAGTTTTTTTTATTTTAACACTTTAAGAAATATTTTAAGTGTAATGTCGTTTACATTATACTGCATGTCAACTATACTTATTGTATTTAACTTTTAATAAAAATTAAGTTGTCCTACAATTTTAATAATGTATAACAATGTACAAAAACAAGTAATATTAATATAATAAACTTTATATCCTACATTAAAGATAGTAATATACAAAACCATGTTAATATAAGTACATTTAATTAAAAACCCATTAATTAAAATACCTAAATTTGTCATATACAAAACATACTATTTTTACAAGTTTTTTCAGATTTATTTGAAAAATAAAATATATGTAAAAAGTTTTAACATTTTCTTTAAAACTGTAGAATTATATAAAACAGGTTTAACTTTTGTTATCTATGATATGCTAAACTAAAAAGGAGTAAACAAAACCTTCAGCCACCATTCAGTGCAGATTATATAAATCAATATTACACCTGTACGTCATATGAAGTGCTTCAAGTGACGAAGTATTCTATTACATTGAATTTATGAACTATAGACCGTTGATACGTATTTCAGATAGTAACACTCTTCCGACTATTTAGGTACATAAGTACTTTGGCTGTGTACGAATACCTATTTAATAAAAATACGTCAAGATTAAAAATAAATTTATTCCTGGAAAAGGTTACAAGGAACCTACAACACTTTTATATACGGATTACTAAAACAAATGTTATTCAACGTGAAATCGAATAAATGACATATTGGCATTATCATAATAACCATGTAAATATAACTGAATTTAAATGGAAATCTATTAATTTACTAACTAAAAAGTATTAAATAACTAAATTTAATAGAATGTAATCAATATTTTTACATATTTTAGTAAATATTTGACAATTATTAATCAATACACATTAAAATCAAACTGTCGAAGATTGATTTAATTGGATCAATTAAAAAAGCAAAACAGCAGATGCTGTTGTATATATATTCAATAATTTAAAACTCATTAGCTAAGTTTATAATTAAAATTACAATAAAAATTATCGATCAATATAGTTTTGATATGGCCTTGAATATTAAAACTAACACGTATATAAATAACAACATTAACGATCCGAATGAACGACATTATAAATAACAACACAAAGAATAATTGTACAACCGAATAATCCAAGTTGCACAATCGAACACTGATAGTTGAATTATTATATAATACATATATACACACAATATAACCATAATACAGTTCGAACAAAATGTTCAACAAATTAAAATAAGCTAAAACTACATACTACTATGACTAAATTATATTTGTGCATTGGTGCTTTTTTAATAGTGAAAATAAATCCGAATGATACATGTACTAAGTCCTCTATGAGTACAAACGTACCAGATTTTTATTTCCATAACCAATAAGAAATGACTATATCAAATGAATAAGTATAAAACAAATATATGTAATTTTTAAACATTAAATAACATGAAATTTCGGGAAATTACACTCGGAATTATTAATGACAACATACAAAACGCATTAAAATATTGCAAATTATAAAGTAATGAATATTTCATTATTATACTAACCGAAACATCATAAATTATTGTTTATGCGATAACTAAAGTTAGAAGAGGTAATATTTACTTACAAATAACTTTGAAGTTAATACACAATAGTATAATAAACTATAAGTATTTATGTAGTTTAATTGTACAATACACAAAAGAAAACTATGTCTGATAAAATTAATCATAAATAATTATAATTTGTAATCATACATAACTTACATATTAGGTAAAGACTAATACTATCTTTGTAGACCTAATGTTCAGTTGATCAGAATTGTGTTCTACTAAGAATTGCACTGCACATATAATTAAATAAAACACAGCATTATAATATGAACATTTTTACTTTTAATATAATAGGAGCACATTTTTCTATAAGTATTTTCAATAAATGTTTGGTTAATATTTTACAATACAGTGTAAACTATTTCACAAAACGCAAAAACACTATTATCAAGTGATAAGTTGATGTTATCCCAAAAAATCGATAAAATCACAAAAGGCTTTGAATAAATAAATAAAACGAAATAGAAAAACGGGAGAAAACCATTAGTCACGAAGTTTGAACCCTTAACGGACCCAAAACGTGTTCATTTTTGTATACACCAAACAAATTATAATAATATTACCTGCATCGAAGCTCCGGCACTTTCTTCGCTATCATCTCCCTCTTCTTCGTCGTCGTCACCGCTGCAACTCTGGGAATTAATAAAATAGGCGTTTTGAATTGTATACTACTGGTCAAGTAGAATATGAAAAATAAATATAATTAAGTATACATTAAAAATACATTACAGTTTAAAAATACAGGAAATTAGAGATTATCAGGACCTATAATAATCGTGAAAAAATTGTATAAAGACATTTTCAAAAGTTATAAATTATTTATCATTATTTACTTTATTTTAAAAGTTTGTTAACGATAAATAATATATCATAGTAATCGTCAACATCAACCAATTTTAGTAATTTTCACAATTTAATTAGAAAATGTAAACTCTATTTATTAATTAATATTCTTTCTTACGACAAATATTTAAAAAATATTTGTACTATTAAATTATAATCTTGGAATTCGCATTTTATTGTTATATTAACTGCCAAAATTAAAATAAATGCATGCAAAGACACCGTTATACTATGTCTAAATATAACAATAACAGTAGTCCAAGAAATATATTTAAAAATACCTTCTCTGTCGAAACTACTTAACTATGACTTGATGATGATTCGGTAGTTCATGCCACAAAATATGTTTAAATAAATATATCAAATAATGTGACCTACATCAAATCATACGACCTATATCAAATCATTCGACTTATATCAAATCATTCGACTTATATCAAATCATGTGACCTACATTAAATCACGTGACCTATATCAAATCATGTGACCTATATCAAATCATTCGACCTATATCAAATTATTCGACTTATATCAAATCATGTGACCTACATTAAATCACGTGACCTATATCAAATCATGCGACCTATATCAGATCATGTGACCTATATCAAATCACATGACCTACATCAAATCACGTGACCTACATCAAATCATGCGACTTATATCAAATCATTCGACCTATATCAAATCATTCGACCTATATCAAATCATGCGACCTATATCAGATCATGTGACCTATATCAAATCATGTGACCTATATCAAATCATGCGACCTATATCAAATCATGTGACCTATATCAAATCATGCGACCTATATCAAATCATGTGACCTATATCAAATCACGTGACCTACATTAAATCATTCGACTTATATCAAACCATGCGACCTATTTTAAATCATGTGACCTTTATCAAATCATGTGACCTATATCAAATCACATGTCATGACCTACATCAAATCATGCGACCTATATCAAATCACGTGACCTACATCAAATCACATGACCTACATCAAATCACGTGACCTACATCAAATCATTCGACCTATTCACACAAGAATTAGCTAAACCCTAAGTTGATCACCGCTGTACACCTATGCGTCTCACCTTGCCCATAATATGCGCATACGACATGTAGATCGGGTCATCCGGCGCCTGCTCGAAGGCCGACCGACTCAACGCCTGGATCAACTGGGTGAGCGGGTCGGGACTCTTCTCCGCGGTGATCGAGTCCCCGTTGCCTCCGCCGCCGCCGCCCCCCTGTCCTCCTGAACCGCCTCCACCGCCCCCAGCGGCGGCACTGTTGGCCAGCGCTAGAGCTGCGGCCTCTTCGCTCTCGTCCAATGCGGTGAGGTCTTCGATCAATTTGACATCGGGTGGCTCCTCCTTTAACGGCCAGTGTGCAAATGTGTGGAGTTTTTTTGATTGGGTAGTAATAACAGAATAATGATCAAAAAAATATTGTTCAAGAATCATTGACCATTGCAATATGCTCTATCAATTTGAAACTATTACAGACAGGTACTTTGGATGTAACTTGTTTATTATACGAATTATCATTTATTTATTTAAATATGCGAATATGTGGTCTGAATACTTATAATTTATATATCACATGCAGCTTTTTTTTATGAGCTCTTTGTAAAGGATGTATTTTAGAACGATCATTGTAAGAATGAGAAACCTATAGACGATGTATTTACTTTATAGAATTGATTGGAACCATCAGGTAAAATCAGCTCACCAGATAGAAAGAAAAGAAATAAATCAGAAATAATAAAATATAA
>JAUZND010092004.1:0-14859 GCA_034780555.1 Coelogynopora nodosa | reverse complement strand
AGGAAGATTTCCTACATGTTGCATGCTCTGATGAGTTTTATGTCTACTTGCATCGTAAACCAAACTGTAGAAACGACCAAGTTTGGGCTACCTCAATGGAAGAAATTCCAGAACACGAAAGATTTGGACTAACAGTAAAACATCCCCATTATATTGGCATTTTCGTTTGTTTTAGTTCGAAGAAGATGAAGTGGTTGATTAAAGCACAAGGGGAATGAATCATGAACAGGACAATACTTTCGAGAGACTATTTTTGAACAGCATTTGTTACCGTTTTATCAAAATCCTGATAATGTTTTGGATGTTGATCAGGTTACGTTTTTGCATGATAAAGCTCCATGCTTTAAAGCCCTTGCAACCCAACAGTTACTTATTCACAACAACATTAATTTTTTTGGTAACAATACATGGCCAGGTAACTCACCTGATCTGAATCCCTGCGAAAACATTGGTTTAATTATTAAAGACAAGGTAGACCAACGAGTCCATAATGAACGACAGCTCACAATGGAAACTCTAATACGTGTACTTAATAAAACACTAACACAACTCCAAAATGACACCATTCTTTTTGAACATCTTCTAATATCTTTCTCAGATCGTTTGAATGCCGTCGTTTCTGCCAGAGGTGCTCACACAGACTAATGATACATTTGAATATTTTTAACATTTTCTATTTAGTATTTGTACATGTGTTTTATATGTATTTTATCTACATTTGTTTATGAAATTATGATATATGATATAATTTCTGAATTTTTGAAAGGCCGGATCTATGTTGGACACCCTTAAAACACAATAAAACACATCCGCTAAAACTCCATAGAAATGGATGGATAAGAATAGAACGATTATTACGTGATACACACAGGTTAATTTATGTTGTAGGATAGAAAGGTGTTAACTGTCAGCTGTTAACTGCGCAACTTATCATCATCTATTTTCGTGCCTTGGGCCATCTTGGGTTACAGACTGAACTTTTGATTAGAAAACCCATAAACTTTATTCTGTTAACCCTTTGGTTGCTGAAAACGGAACGAAACGGATCGAAACCAATTTTTATCTCCATCCTTACAAGTTTGCTGTTACCTACGATTACTTGGTGAGGGTTCTTTCAAAATAGTGGCTAGTGACCTTATTAATTTGAACCAGTCAACAGTATATAAGTCGCATTATGGCACGCTTTCCTCACGCCATATGCAGCCTCCGGCCTATACGATTGTGGCATTTCCTGAGAATTTATCTTTATTGAAACTTCAATTTTTTAATATTTCCAATTTTCCTGGCATTATTGGTGCCATGGGTGGTGTGTACACACATATCCACATAGAAACCGTCAAACCATGATAAGTAGAAATCTGCCGAAATAGAAAAAGTGTTGCTACATTAAACACCCAAATTGTATCTGAAATTGATCTCAAGATCTACAATGTAGTGGCTCGGTTACCAGCATCCACGCACGTTTGCAGAGTATTTCATAATATAATACCAAATGACGGGTTAGAACCAAATCTGACCAAAGAGGATGGCTAGGAATTGCAAGGGTAAGGGGATAGGAAATATAAAAAATAAGTGGGAGGAATAAGAGTAAAAAGAAGGGTAAGGGGGGGAGAGAAGGGCGTGAAAAAATAGGGAGGGAGAAGAGAGGGAAGGACAGTAGGGGTTCAAAACTATATTCCACTTAAAATAAAATTCTGTTTAGTTTTGCCATACTTACATACTTTTAAAATGATTTGGTACTCTTTTGATTCATTTACAGAGAAATCCTTTTTCATAACTGTTAACGTTTTCAGTTCCTTTTATAACGACAGCCATTTTGATTAATCAATTTTAAAACAACAGTACAATTTTTCATTAATGTATTGATCATGGAAATACAATTTTATTTATGAGAACAAGGAATTCAATACTAAACCAATAAAATCTGTTCTAGACAATTTTAAATAGATTCAGTTGATTGTATATTAGTGCGTATAAATCAAATTTTAATGAATTCAATTCGTTGATTTAATTCAGTGACTTAATTTGATTTCATACTATTTATTTTATTTGGTGCATACAGGCTATTGGTTCTGATTTCTAATTTTTGTTGAACTAATCTATATTCTAAGATGTGGATAACCAAGCTTTTACACAAGATCTTCCTTGGCAATATATATCAAACCCAAAATTTTCGCCTAACTCTCTTTTCAGGGGTACTGCTAAACCACGCGCAACCGGCCATGTTCCCGGACCCGGGCAAGTTCGCTCTGATTGGAGCGGCGGCTCAGCTGGGCGGTATTGTTCGCATGACCGTGAGCCTCACGGTGATCTTGATGGAGGCCACCGGGAACATCATCGTCGGCCTGCCCATCGTCATCACACTCGTCGTTGCCAAGTACTCGGGGGACTTCTTCACTGAGGTAGGCGGGGGTGCGTTTGTGGGGGACGGGTGATGTGCCCTACACCCGATGATTTGGATAAACATATTCTATATAGGTTGAAAATATAGGTCATTCTCGTTCAAAGAGAATTATTCGTTCTCGTGAAAATTCCAACATAAGTTTTTTTTAAATAATCTAGCGATATTTTTCTGTTTTCATTGATTTAATATTTTGATAAAGTCAATCACTACTTCAAAGCATTTTAATAAATTAAATATTTCGTAAAAAGTATTAAAATGATAGGTTCCATCATACAACCATAATATAAAAAAATTTAAGCTGGTAGATATTTTACAATACAATTACATTATTGAGAAAAAGGTTGTTCATTAGAATTTAAAATACTTTTTGTAACACATACAATTTTCAGAGCCGAAGAATAACTAATAAAAGAATAATATATACAAGTTAAGTTAACCTCTAGATTTAAACAAAATAGTAACTAATGTAACAACTAGATGGGCAATATAATTAAAAAAATATTTTACACAAAAATATTTAATAATGCATAATAAAAGAAGTACCTAGCAACCTAATATTTTTATCGTAATGTGTGTTTGCCGTTTTTTAATTTGTATTACAATTGTATACGATTAACTGTTTTTAGTTTATTGTTGTTTACTGTTGTTTTTAGTATTAGCTGTTTAGCTGTCTAATGTTAGTTTATACTAACTTTCTGTCTATATAGAATGTCAGTTCGGTTTTAAATTGAATATTTTATTGATGTTTACATATATTCGCTATTAATTGTATTCCTTTGCTGTTTTTTATGTGAATGTCTTTATTTATCGATCGGTATGTAACGTAACTGTAATATAATTTACTGTATTATATTTATAAGTCCAAATTTTAAATTAGTTGTTTTGAAATTTATTCGCCTGAAGTTTTTTTAATAAGTTATTTAAATAAACCCATTATTATGTTACAAAACCTAGGTTTCTTTATCAAATTTAGATAATAGATTATATTATTCATATCTTCAAAATGTTTACTCAAAACTAATATAATATATCCAACAAATTGATATGATTAAATAAAATATATGGATCCTTTATAATTCTAATTAGTCATAAAATAATTTAATAATATAAATGTATTTGACTAATCTGGAGTTAGTTCGATCTAAATTGGTTCAATAAGAACCTTTTAAAAGTTTTTTTCTCTTCATTTTAACAATTAAATAGCATGTTACAAAATGAGTTTATTGTTAGCAACAACATAAATTACAATATGCATAGAATGTTAAATTATATTTGTTATTAATAATTGGTCAAATCTTTAAAATATAAAACTGTAAAAATTTTATATTGAAATACTAGAAGTGGTACTGTATTTTGTTTTACATTTATTGTATTATAGGATGCCTTTCCAATTTGTATATTTATACTAATTTATGAAAGTAAATATTAACTTAACTAGAGATTTCTATTTTATCGATAAAAAACTTCCAGAATCATTCGAAACATTTTTTGCTAAGTATATCAAACCAAAATAATTATATGTATTGGCTTTGTATTATGTATTATTTGTAACTTTCCCTTTGGGTTATTTCGGGTTTACTGAAACACCAATTGTTACTTTTTTTTAATATGTTTGAAATTTAAACTAATAACAATTTAGTGATTAGGTGGTGTGCACCTGTATCACGATTACTCCTGCAAGACGTATCTGAGCACAATACATACTTGCGTTAAAAAATTATCTGATTTCCTGCCACTTCTGTGTTCTTGTCTGTGTGTAATACTATCGAAAAGCTAGCCTCCCTACTCTCTCTCTCTCTCTCTCTCTCTCTCTCTCACACACATACTCTCTTTCTCTCTCTCTCTCTCTGTCTATCTTTCTCAACAGGGCATCTACGACATGCACATCGACCTGAGCGGCTACGCGCTACTCCCCTGGGAGCCCGAGCCACTCTCGGTGACCAAGAAGGCCTACGAAGTGATGTCCTCCCCAGTGGTCTACCTCTCGCCGGTGATGCAGGTTCGCGAGATGGTGCGCCAAATTGGCCACGACCCCCATAACGCATTCCCTGTGGTGGAGGGCAAACAGGACCCGGTCAACCATCGATACGGCACTCTGGTTGGCCTCATCTCTCGCCAGCATCTGGCACTGCTGATTAAAGAACGGGTGAGCCGGTTGTTGAGGACATTATAATAGCACGTCTGAAGTCCGTGCATTTTATGATATGTAATAATTATTAATTAAAATATTTATTCGGGGTTCCCGCGAAATATGAAAAACACGGAAAACACAGGAGATATTATATAAAAGTCATGTGTGAGGAAACTTGGTAAACATAAATAAAATTTATGACATTTTTTGAAAAAGAAAAAGGTATACATTCAAAATTAATCATAACTATTTGAAAATATCTTCAATTTTATAAAGCATTATTAACATAAATTTGTTTCTTCAATTTTCTGTTGTTTTCTTTCGAATTATATCAATACAGTTATGTCTGTCATGTACGTTTTTACTAGTAGTGTAATTAATTACCACTAATTTAACCGCCCCTCCAATGATACTACGAACGGTTGCGCTATTTCAGGGAACTTTGGTTACCTTTAGGAGGCCTATCAAGAAGCACGCTCCCCTCCTTGTGGCAATCTTGCATCCGTCTGTTTGAAATGATCTAGAATTCATCTCGGAACATAAATTGAAAATATGCGCAAGGACAATGTAATGGTGCTAGTAATAATTAGGGTTTCAACGTAATCGGAAAAACAGAGAAAAGTTGAAAGTAAAAATAGTTTAAAAGTGTTTTATGTATCCATTTAGCAACAGTGTTTTTTCTATCATTGATATTAATATTGCTCATATATAAACTCAACCGTTGTTTCAGAGATATTGTATGCAAGCATTTATTTATAGTATACTATATACAAAATATGCTTCAAAACACAACCACAGCTGTTAAACTTGCCAATTGCTATTAACACTTTAGACATACATTAATTATTTCGTATAATACATACATTATTTAGTTTTTTGGTATTCTGAAAAAAATAGTAAAGTAAAAGACCGGAAGCAATAAAAGTGCTTTTTGACTCTATCAAGCAAAACCGAAAATATTCAGTTAGAAAAATTATTCAATTCTGTTGGTGTTGCTTGTATATGTAACTGTTTTATCTAACACAATATCTTATATAATTACAGAAATTACAAATTTATATAATATTATATTTAAATACAAATGGTACATTACCTTGAATGTTGCATTGCCTTGAATATGATATTAATGTTGCAGGTGTTCTACGAAGACCCGGAACATCAACCAGTTAGTTCTAAGCTGACTTACAGCGACTACGACAACGCGTATCCACGGTTCCCAAAGTTAACGGTTAGTATAATAACTACTTTTTTCTATATATTGTGATATTATAAAAAATTACAATTTTGTAATAATAATATTGATTGAGTGTGTGTTGTTGTGATTATATTATTACTTCATTTATTCTGTCATCTCCTGGATTGTTTGCAAATATAATATTGCCGTTATAATCTTTATAATTTTTTTATTTGATTTTTATGATTGAATAAAACATTGATAACTCAAACTTTTATATTGTGGTAATCCATTTCTAGGAGGTGGCACAGCAACTTTCACATCAAGAAAAGCAGCTTTATATCGACATTCGCCCTTATATGAACGCCGCTCCATACTGTGTACCCGAGGTAATTGTCCAAATGCGTTCTTAATACAGTTTTCATGATATATTCTTGCTATCTTGATCAATTTGTGTGATCAAGATATACAAAATATTTTTTTCAAAATAACAGTTTGGATGTCGGCCCATAACCACACTTGATTACATAAATTGCTTAAATCGCCACGATGAAAATGTGCACACATCTCAAGCGGGAATATATAACCTGTAATCACTATTTTGAATCCGTTAAATCAAATTTCGGTTAATCAAAGATAACGATCAGATAATATTAAACTTTTTGTAATAATTGAGATAAATATACATTTTCCAAGATACCGTTACTCTATTATAAAAAAGGGTATGTTTTAGTGAAAAAAAGGTGTTTTCACGGATCCTGCGGCATATTTCTAAATACCCTAACACAATACGTTTTATATGGAATTTTTAAGGGGATTTTTGCAAGAAATACCCTATAGGGAATTTTTAAAAGGTATTTTCTGAACAAATTCCCTCAAAAAATACCCTTTTAAGGGTTCGAAAAAATACCCCTAACAAAAATATGTATTTGAAAAAATACCCTTTTTCGCACCCTTTTTTTAACAGTGTAACTCAAAAGATTACTCGGCAGTTCTGAGTCGAGATTCGCGACATTTTTAACTTATTTAACTGAACAAAATCGGGTGGTAGTTTGATTCCAAAGTAATTTTTAAATTTCTAAAATAGATTAATGAACTTGTTATTGAGTAATAATCGCGCTATAATCATCTGATTGTCTAAATATAGTGATAATTGTAAAAAATAAAGGAACTGTTTTTTTTAATCAACAAATATATCAATAATTTAGTTGATATTTAATTTTTAATGTTCCTTTACATTCTGTTACAATATTAGTGGGAGCTCTAAGCTGCTAAATTTGAGGAAATCGTTCACTTTGTGATAAAAGCATGAAAGTTGGTGTATTTATACTTTGACATATACCCTATCCAAAAAAGAACAGTTCCATGATCGCATATTTCTGAATGGTTTCTAAATAACTGCGTTATACCAACATTATTAGTTATTTAACATTAAATATATATAAGAGCTATTTAATATATTGTTTTCATTTCAGTCAATGACTATGAATCGCGTTTTCTCTTTGTTTCGACTACTTGGCTTGCGTCATTTACCGGTGGTGGATCAGTTGAATCAGGTAAGCAATGGATATTCAGTATATTGTACATATAATCAAAATTTCCTTATATTATTTTCCCTCATGTTGAATAATTAGACCACGGTCAATGAAATAATATGAAATATCAACATGCATTTATTTACGGCAAGCATAAAATCAAAAAAATAAGATTTGGGTCCTTTTCCCTAAAATAAGGTATTTCTAACAACAGACATTACATTTGACACAAATATTGATACGAAAATTATAAAACAATCAATTTGATTATCAATTGGTTTTTCTAGGGGATCAGTAAGAAGTGATGGAATTCATAGTTTCATCAAATAATCTGTTCGAAATTTACACTTATGAATACTTTTATAGCATTATAAATACTATGGAACTTTATGATACGGCAGGAATATACTTACGGACCTTCAGGAGATTTTTTTTTTCTTGACTTTAAAATGGATCAATACTTAAATATGTAAAATGATCAGCATTTTTGCAACTACTATTTTGAACTTCTTGCACATTAGGTTAGACATACAAAACTTCTAGACATTGAGGAGATAATCTTTATATAACTACTCCAAGGAAATGATACATAGAAATACCATATCAGCTTTTGAGGCCCTTAAAAAACTTATTTATCATTTTACGAATATTTTAAACCTACTGGAACATCATCCTGGACTTCCGTTTTTTTAGAAGATAGTATTTTTGAAAACCAATGCAACTGTTGTGTCAAATTTATTAGATAAATAAATTGAATGCTCTATAATATGTATAAGAACAATTTAAAATTGTTAAAAATAGTTTTAATCAAAAAGTTAACTTCTATTAGTAAATAAATATATTACTTAATATATATTATAAATTCAGTTAGTTTGAATTTACTCTGCTATTAAAAGTTGATGGTAAGTTATATCAAAGAGATTTACAATACATAAAATGTTCATTTTGGACCAAGTGATATGAATAGACAAAAAGTCTAATACATCAATATCTCCCTATTTAATAACATAGGAACGTTTAAATATTAAAATTTGTAAAGAACTTGACCAATAAAGCTGACATTTTTATCTCATAAATATAACAGAAATGATTTGTCTCTGCATAAATCAATTTTTCTTCTGATCAATCATTTCGGAATAATCAATAAAAATTGTTTATGTAAATATTTCTAAAATAAGAAGTAATTTCGATTTTCGTGCTTGTTTCTGACCAATGCATAGATTTAAACAATAGTAATTATATGTGTACCTATATTTTAAATCTATGGACCAATGTCAAATAATTTTCAAGAGTTTATTTAAATTATAATCTATAATAGGCCTTACTATGACAGTACATTTTAATATAATATTATACATGTTGCCACATAATAAATATCCATATATAACCTTGATTTGTCAAATGAGCTCGGCACTGGAACTACCATATTATTAGTTAAATAGTATCCATTCAATTAATGATATGTATAATTCCCCGTGTCGAGGTCAGTTAACAAATCCTTATTATTGACTGTTTGTTATTATGTTTTATTATTTGTAAAAAGCAGTTTTTTCTAAAACTTACTCGTGCAGCTTAAACATTGATCGATTGCATTATCACACGTAAGACGTTATAAGGATAACATCAATTATATAATGTCATTACTAAAAAAAACACTAAAAAATTGTTTACTGAATCCAAAGTTATGTCCTTAACTTTCACTGGTTTTGAGTTATTTTAAAACATACGCTAAAGGGGGTAAATACCTTCCTTTATCAACTATACCTTCCTCTATCCTTTATCACTTTAGTCAACGGAAAGTTAAAAGTCAAATGTTGTTGAATGATGAACTTTAAATTTAATGTAACAAATTGATGTTCAATGTAAAAATATAACAATGATGATGGTGGCAAATATATCCAATGCAATTCTAATTCTTATATATTTTATTTGTGTTCTCAAGGTTCGAGGTATCATAACAAGGAAAGACCTTCGAAGGTTTCGGTTTGAGCCTAAAAATGGTGAAATTCACATACATGAAATGGTGTTTTCACGCCAAATATAGACGAACCAATGGAATATATATACACAATGCAATGCAAACAGATAGTGTGTTTTCAAGTATGGTAATGCATTTCTTGAAAAATAAACGTGCCAGCTAACAATGACATAAAGGGCTTTCACTATACCGATTATATTTTTGCTGGATCACAGAAAAATATACTAATTATTGTTTTGCGTGTAATTTTTTTTAAACTATGAAGCTGTACCATTTTTTATAAATCTATATTCAGAAATGTTTGCTATATTTTTTAAGTTACCTGAAATATTGTTAATTTTTCTTGTAAAAACAATATTTGTTGATTTTATATTTAGTATAGTATTTATATTAGTTTTATATTGTGTAATTTTACTGCGCTTGTTATTATTGAAGGGTATTATATTTAGCAATGTTTAAAGTGACTCTACTTCGAATCAACTTTGATTTTTAATATTTTTTAGCTCATGCATAATAATGTTATATTTCGATGTATTTTTATTAATTATGTATGTTTCAATTTAATGTTTAACTATTTCAATTTATTTAGTTGTATAATATATATATATACATAATGTATTGGCTACCTTATTACGATGTCGTTTAAATTATTATTAACTTGAAATAAGTTGTTGTAAACATTATCGTCTATTAATATGTCGCGCACACATCATGCATGCTGTTGGTATTTACATCAAAGTTATATGGGGGTTTTCAGAGAAAAAAAGTATTCAATAATTAAATTAATCAATAATCTTAATTAATAAATATTACCGGATCACAAATCAAAACAGGATTAACTGAGTATAAATCAATTTATCCGAACTCAATATTTAAAAAATAACTGCATTAATACGTTAGTTATATTTTTGGGATTTGTGCATTATATAGGAGGTTTTTGTAAAAAAAATGTAAGCCTAATAGCTTTGGAGCCGGGAAAGAATTTTACTTAAAATTTTTGAATGATTAGAAAACGATAAAATTTGTTATATTTGAAAGTATTTTAAATTTATATATGAGAAAAACGTACTTACATGTTGTTATTTAGTCACTAATTCGTCGCATATCAGTTTTATCTGTTATTAGTGTAAAAAATTAAATATTACTGATATGAATTATTATACATTAATGCAACTCCGAAATGGTACAAATATTTTCTATGAAATATTTATAAAGATATATTATCAACTCTGTTGCCAAATAATGTTGCCTTTTTTATTATAGCAAATTAAACTTTAGGAGAATTTTATGATATATTTATTACAACACTATAGATCAATTGAAGTTTATACTTAACATAAAGGAATGTATTTTTTGTTTTTTAATACAGTAATTTATTTTAAAATAATATATAAATACATATTCACTCATAAAATATGTTATATGACCTTTATGTCATTGATTTATAATTATTAATATGCGTTGTGAATAGTATAACAAAGTTTACATAAAGGTGGCAGAGAAAACAAATTAGACATTATTAAAAGCAAAAATGTTTTTCATATGTTTTTAAAAAATTAATTGCTTTATTGACAAAATATACAAAACAAATAAATATTTTTAAAAATACGTTAAAATATATGTATACTTGTATAGAATAAATATGACATTGTACATAATATAGTAATATAGTTGACATATAATGATTAGTTTGTGAATTGTTGTCTGTTTTAGTAGTTTCCATTATGAATACTCGACTAACGCAATAACATGTGCACTATATTAGGAAAAAATAGGTATCAAAACTTTCCTGAAAAAACAATCTCCGTGCAAGCATAACAGGCTATAAGTTGTCCAGTTAAATGCGAGATGTTTTATTCTTTAATATCCTTTATTTTACATATTCTTTTAGCCATAAACAGATGTTCGTGTATTTTGCATATATAGACAAGTTTATCCTTCACTTGCAAAATACATGTTACATTACAAAGAGAGGTATTTTATTTTTGCAGCATAACTAAAGAATAATAAATATGTTCAGAATTTCAACATTTTCAGAATTGAATTTTTCATACAATGTTTTAAAAATTTCCATAATAAATATTTTTTGTTTCTTCATTTTATTTTGTTTTTTGTTTGTTCCTTTTCGGCTGTTGATCTATACTGTTATCATCTTTCTAGAAGTCTGAAAGAATGTGTTAACTAGTACCTTTATTTTTATCGTGCGATTCTCAATCTTCTTTTACTCACTATATATATATTTAACACCACTAGTATCATAATTTTGCAAAATTAACAGTTTTAAGTTTTAACAGGTTTTTTTTATTTTTCGGATTTGTTTATAAATTTGATATTTACAATATTTATATAAACTATATTCTTAATATTTTTATTTAAGAAAAAATATATATCCATTTTTAAGTGAGTATGGACTGGTTTAAACAATCAATGAAAATCAAGAACTCAAAATTATGCAATAAAAATCTTCCTTTGATAATTAAATATTATTTATGAAAAATATGTATCGCTTATACTTATGTAATAGACACACAAAATATTCCTTGAAAAATGTAAAAAACAAATTATGCCATGTTATGTTCGAACCATAGTACCTGCAACCGTGTATGTTAAAATAATTGAAATTGTTATCTTATGATCTCTAAAAGTAAAACTCATGTGAAATGTTGTTGGTAATTGACATAAAATATTGTATATTATTTATCTAGTTGGCCAAGTTTCAGAGTGATTTATTTATCAGAAGTACTTATCTCAAAAATGAATTTTGTGGTCCGTAACACATTGAAAAATAATTTATAAATGTTACATAGATATTGTTATTCCTCATAAATTTATGTTATTTTGGATTAATAATTTTTTATTAATTGAATTTAGTTCTACCAATGCGTTTGAAAGTAGAGGCATAGTACAACAACAAAAAAGTTGTGTGTGCAGAAACAAATAAGTAAACACATTATACATAATAAAAAGTATGAAAACATATGACAACATATGAATACATATGAAAACAAATGTCCATCCATATATATTAGAAATATCCGTAATTGTGTATACATATTAGTTCTACTTATAGTCCCTATGCGGCTATGAGGTTTTTCCTTCTGATCGGACCAGATCTTATCGCCCAGCATATATAACAGAATTTAGTTATTACTCAAATCATTGCAAAACTTATCTAATGGTTCATAATTTTTTTAACAAAATGTATTTTATAACCAAATCAGTTTTCCTTTTAAGGATTTCTAAGTGTCGGCTTTTTAGGTCATCAAATGGCCTAAAAACTACGACCAAAAACAGAAAAAGAAAAAAATAGAATTGTATTGCCTATTTGAGTTACTAAAAAACATTTGTCTTTGCAAATTTAAGGTTATGCATGGTAATACATTTATTTTTCATATATTTTAAAATTTAACCTTTTATCAGTGATGATGAAAAGACTTGGGTCAGAGCGAAGGGTGCCTTGTGAGCTAGGATCCTGTATCGATTCGAAAACTGGGTACATCTTTGACTGCAGGCTATTGTGAAATGTTTAAGTGGATATAGCCTATATAGAGTTTAAATCACCCTCGAAGGGAGCTATCGTCGGTTTGTCTTGGAAATAATCTAGTGGTTGAATCTTGAGCTTAGCTGGAGTATATGGTACTCACCGGAAACGTATATTGAAATTCGTGTAACAATTTAGAAGCTGTTCTGAAATGACGTCACGCTTTTTAGAGGCTTTTTTTACACCTCTCCATATTGTCACACTTCGTCACAAATGTTGGAAACCCCCTCTAAAATAATGTCACATTTAGACAACCCCTGCTCCACTTCTATTAGAAAATAATATAATATTAGATGTTTTTATAACCGCATATTTTCGCCTCTCAATAAAAGTTTATGCAAATATAGTACCTAGTTATTTTTTACACCCAAAATATTACATTTATCTGTATAAAATTAAATATTTATATTAACACTGTTTTCATATAATATACATAATATGCAACAAAATAAAAAACAAAAATGTGACGTCACACTTTAACTAACAACAACGTCACATTTGTCACCTCGAGCGTGACGTCATTTCAAAACAGCCTTTAATTAAATAAGATTTATATTATTTTACAAAATGAAACAAAAAAACAATTAAAAAAATGATTATGAAATATCACAAAAAATCAAAAGTACAAACATTTTCGTTGATTAACGGTATGAAAATAATTAACTGGTTTATTAAAAAATTGTAGCTTGAATACAAATTTATTTATAGCTGACATAGTTACGACAAAATTAATTAAATAAATTATATTGTACAAATAAAGTTCAGTGTGATTAAAATGATGTCATCATTGTATTTTAAAAATGATTATGTGATTATATTGTAGATTTTTAAAAAACATTAAGATATATTTAGATATAAATTATATATAATACCAAAACATCATTTTATTAATGAGGATAATTTATATATTAAATAATTATAATTATAATTTTTATTGGATAAAAACTTAATTACAATACATTTAATATTTTTTTATATATAATATTACCATTGTAACTTTTATTCACATATTTAAATACGAATTTGTTTTAGCTAAAGGAATAACAGAAACTAGCTCAAATTCGAAACTGCTCGACTTTTATCAACATTTTATTTTTAATGTTTTTTCAATTACATTACATAATAGATACATCAGCATATGAATACAAGACTTTCCAGGGAATGGGGTCCAACTAATATAAAAATTGAAATCACCCTATTTAATATAAATTTAAAGTTGTATATGAACCCTTTATGGATATATTCATCTCAATTTGTTACTACTGTTGCGGGTATTATATATATGTTGCAAATTTGAATCTAATTGACTATTACGCATGTGTCTGCACTGTATTGATGTTAACATTTATACATCAATAGTTCAAAATAGCTACTAAGGTGTGATACTAAGACATCAATTATAGTTTGTATTGTGGTGTTTATTATTTTTATTATACACTGAAATCACTATTGCTGAATTCTATATTATACTATGAATATCAAGCAGGGATGCAAAAATCAGTCGCCCAAGGCGAGTGGAATTGAATGCGGGCGAGTGGTTTTCAGTTAATGTGTAGAGAAAATGGCAGTCTGCGGTAAAATCAGCATCTCTCACGCATTTATAACCAATCTCACACTCTCACACTTTACTACTATAATCTCATGCATACCTGGACATGGTCCATGATCTAAAAAAGAATTTAATCATATTTATATGATTTTCGAGTTTGATGAGCTAGCTGTAAACAAAACATTATTTGTGGTATGCCATGTATGAAACTATATGAACTATATAATGTAAAAATATTAATAGCGCTTAGCATAAAATAATAAAAATGAACTATAATACATACATATGATATACGTAGTTAATAACTTAACAACACAACTTAAAAATATCAATATTTTTTTACCTATAATTTATCCGAAATTTAATGCTATTATTAAACAGTAAAAGGAGCATTATGGAGTGTTCTTATTACATCTAATGAGCTTAAATTTGTGTTAAAACCTCAAAAAAATTCAGGGGGCTTCGCCCCCTATAAGTATAACACCCCTAACCCCCTGACCATGCAGGGGCTCCACCCCTGGACCCCGCTGGGGGTTTTGCCCCCAGT
>JAUZND010092003.1:0-14859 GCA_034780555.1 Coelogynopora nodosa | reverse complement strand
ATACTATACTATACTATACTATACTATACTATACTATACTATACTATACTATACTATACTATACTATACTATACCAATATACTCTACATAAAATACTACATCAAAAAAAGCTATCTCCTAATACATTATTTCATGACAGTGAACTAGCTATTTCTGTGCAGTGCACCAATCAAATTTTCCCCTTGTCGATTTCTGAGCGCTGATTCGAAGAATTTATATTATTTGGTCTTAGGCTGTTGGCTTGCTTTACACATTATAATGTCAAGGCGTCAAATCCCGTGCCTGCTGTTTGATCTAAAGGTTCATTTATAAAAGAAAAGGAAAACAATATTTACACTTACTTGGAGTATATTTTTTTTCAAATATAATATATAGATTTGAAGATACTTCTAAGCAGAGTGAAGAATACAGGCTCTTATAGAATTAGATAAATAAAAACTTTATCATTCATCAGCGCGCGACTCTTCTGTAAAAGATTTGTTCAGGTGAGAATTATATTTCTGTTTTATGGGAAGACTGTATAGCATAATATATTAAAATAATGTCTTTTAAAAAAATATATATTTAAAAAAAAATTTTAAACAAGAATACTTTTTTCCATTTGTGCGCACACTCCATAATGAAAACATGAAGAAATATTTTTTTAAATATAATTTTCCATTTGTTTTGCGAAAAGTCCCGCATTATTGTTTAGTCATGTTTTCTTTTCTTTTTTTATTATAAATATCAGTTGTTACATGTGTTTTATTTATGATCCGGCCCGTCCTCAATTATTCTTCGGTTTTTTTAAATCTTTGACAGACTTTGTCTTTTAAATATGCTGGTTTGACTTGTCATCTTATCACTCCAAGCTTGTTTTGCATAGAGTACAAGCTATATTTGGATTGTACATTTTTTTATAAATAATGTTTGTGATTTGATGATAACTTATTAAAATGTGCGACCTTTCTGCAGTTTAGTTATGATTGTACTGTATAGTTGCTTTTTTCTTTAAACCACCTGATATTATTATGAAATTGTGTTTTATATTTGACAGTCGTATTGATAATATTTGGTTCTTCTTTATTATTTTTATTTCCCTCCCTATTTTTCACAGCTGCCCTTTTTATTATGCAGCATAATTTTTTTGTTACATTATTTTGTAAAAATATTGTGTTATAATTATGAAATTATGAAAAAGTTAATAATTGATGTGCCCTTTTTGAATGGCGCCCCTTTCATAAAATCCTGGATCGGCCGTTGACAGCATAGATTTTTGCCAGTTTTAGAAAGTTGTGAAAGTTATTTCATGTTCTCATAAAAGAGGAAAATGGACCACATCGTTTATATGCACTTTCATTTGTTAATTTTAACATGAGATTATACATTTCTGATAAAGTACCAATAACCTTCCAAGAAGTTAAAAATATAACAATAACATAATTTACTGGATAAAATCGTAAATTATAAATCGATATATAAATAAATCACTTAATACCCTCTATAGAATCGGAGGTTACCTTTATTTTACTTTTTATGTGACCTTGAGATCTAAGATTTTTATAAATACAATATGTTTATTTTATAGAATTTTACATCATTAATTAAATGAAAATCTTCATATTTTATAATCAACATTTTACAATCTATTAGTTACAGCTATTTTTAGGCTTAATAATCCATCACACCAATATATACTTTTAGTCTATATATATATATATATATAAATATATATTTGTTTTTATTTATATATTTATAAATATTGCATACATCTAATTTTATTTAACATATTTTATGACAAATTATATATATATATAATTAATACTGCTATAACTTAAAATATTAAATGACGTCGTGCAGTAAATATTCAACACTTTAAAAAATGAATACGCTCAAAATCTTAAAAAATTATCTGACGAATTGTTATACTACCTCAATTTTTTTATATAATCGCTCGCTGGCCATTAAAACAACATTTTAGTTATACATATGACTACATTAAAGAGGTTTCAAACTGAAATATTGAAATTATTGGTTGTTATAATCAGTTGTGCATTATTCTGCAGTTCATTCCATGAAAGCCACTTCCGGAAATTTGCATATTTCTACCAAACTATATTTGAACGATTTTAACTACAATATTTAAAATATTAAAACAAAAGGAATATTTTGTAAAATATGTATTGTTTTATAACTCTTGATCATGACAAAAGTTAGATTAACTTCACTTCTATGCAGAAACGTGTCACTTCAATACTCTTTAAAGATGGTAATCAATAAAAATACACACCGCCTGTGTCGGCCATCTGAAAAGCGTTGGCGGCTAACTCGAGTTATTAAACTTGCAGCTATACGAGGAGGTATAGGAATTGAAGCAGTTAAGAGCATCACTAATGACCAACGTGGTGGTAAAGAGCCGGCATAGCCCTGCGTATATAAGCAAATCGTAACCACCACTCTCAGTTTCAACAACAACCCTACAACAAAAGTAGGAGCATTGGTAATTAAATTAAAACAATTTTTAACGATTTTTAGAAATTCAGTTATTGCAAAGTCTAAATACTACTAAAATGCACTTTATTACTAATAGACAAATTTGTAAACCAATTTGGCTGTTTTTCATATGACAGAATTATCGCGTCATTCACCTTACATCTTCATTGTTAAGTAAGATTTGTTATTAGTTTAAAATTCAGCAAAACTATTACGAAAAATAAGAAAAATAACAATTAGGTATACAATATAGCCTATGTAACATCATGATGTATCATACCTCGATGAAATAATTAGCTGCCTCACACGTTGATAAAGTTTATGTATTATACTTAAGCACATACTAGAGCACAAAATAATTCTAGTAAATGATAAATTGCTATTTAGCATATTAACTGTATATCAAAATAATATACTGTAACAGTTTGCAATAAACAATGTTCACGATGATTAAGATGATGCCTCCTTAAGTTAATAAAGTTAATGTATATATGTATGTATATATATAACTATATATCACTAAATGTATCAGCTACGAAACAAAATTTCTATTTATCGTTAGAATTTTTTTAATTAAAAAATTATGAAATATTTATGATAATGAAGATAACAAGTTTATGAAATCGTATAATATAACCTTAATCTAACTGGTAAAAGCACAGTACAGCTTACTAGTAATATCGTATTAAATAAAAGAAATTCCGTCAAACAAAGCGACAGAATTGACAACTGTACTTCTTGTATTGAATGTAATAAATTAAATTAGTAATTATTAAATTCAACTAATCAGGAGAAACTCTTGAATCATTAAGTTTTAGAAGTTTTCCAAAAACCAATTAGAGTATATAATTAATATTATATATTTCTGATAAAAAACTTAAGAAATATATATAAAACGTAAATTAGCTAAACAAAACTGAACAATTAGGAGTTGGTGTAAATATTTGAATATATTTTAATTGAATGAATAATAAATTAATTTCAAATAATTTGGCAAAATAACATTCATGACATTATAATATAATCTGTAGTAAAACAAGTAGTAGACTTTCGGAATTGTGTCCAACGTTCAAAGCTTCCAGAGATAGTATTCGTGTAAAAGCTTAAAGGTAATGGTATATAAATAAAAATCAAATAAACTTCAGTACAATCTAGAAACAAGAGCATAATAATTAATTCATTCTCTACAAATATTCGTAGCATTTATCCAGTAAAGGTCTTGGTGTGATTATTCCTAAGATTAATGAACATCAAACTACCTTCAAAGTCATCAAATTACGTCATCAAATACAACTTGTATAACAACTGTTTAACTTCACTCGCGTTTGAATCCTTTCTGGAAAATAGGATTAAAATCTTCCAAAACTGATGTACCTTTTCAATATAGTCTTTGAATGACTGCTCAAAGGCGATTGCATATTTTAAAATCGAATCAACATTATATATTGTAGATAATCAGAAAAACTTTCATTATTCTCTTGCTTACATTTAAAAAATAATTGTAACTTCTGTAACAATATAGATACATTTAATTAATTCTACTTATGGATTTTTTACGCGCTTACAAGATTTTAAAGTTTTATGCATTTCAAATGTGATAGCCGGCCACAAATCTAAGGTTTTTAATCATTTAAAATTAATTGACACAATTATATAATATACAATATTTTAACTAAAAATAAAAAATATTTATAATTTGATAAAATTGCTTTAAAATGACTTTATGTTGCAAAATGGGAATGACAAAAATAATTTGTATTAATTTCTACGAATAAAATTTACAATTTTACTCCATAAATATATCTCACCTGCTTTGTCTCTGCATTACTTTTGTTACTTTGATACAATATAGTTTGAAATTAATTAACTTCTTTTGTTATATATAAGAATCAGAGTTGATAAATATAATTTTTAGCACTTTTTATGTCATTCTATTTAAATCAACGTATAACCTTACAAAATGATGTTAATATATATTTGAAAAAAATAATTTTTCCAAAAATCACCCAGATATGTCTAAAAAATGTGAAGATTATGTCATTAAACATATGAACTATTTATCAATCATTTCATTACTAAAATAATTGAAGAACATGACAATAGTCGTACATTTTTCAAAGTTATATTGTCTTTAAAACGTGATTTCTATACTGTTTATATATTATACGGATGCATGATTTAGGATTGTTTTTTCTAAAAAGTTTTAATTTAATTCGACATGTCAGACATATATGAGAATTTTTTTTACCCGTTTATATTTGCAGTTTCAATTCCGTGAGATCCCCATAAGAATCTAATAAAGTTTGGTGTACTTTTTCAAACCACGTGTTTTTGGGGGGATTCTTAAATGTCCAGGTAGCTCGCACACCGTATTCCCTCTATTTCTCTCACCTTTACGACAACCATATTATAGTATATTATAGCTTCTGAACTTAGTGACTTTTATTAGATAAATTAGGTTTGCTACAAAATAATTTTGTTCCATAACTTATTTAACATTGAAGTGTGTTGAGGTGGGAAGTACAGTAAATTGAAGCCACCAGGATGTTATAAATTACAATTAGTTATGCATAATAAGTTTCTGGATGCAAAGTTTAACATTAATACAGTTTAATCATTAAGTAGTCATGATATACCGTTAGTTTACACATTTTTAGGACACTTTTTTAATGTTGAACAAATGCTCTGATGTCAATGTAAATTTGTAAAATTCCGTTGAAATTCCCAAATTGAGTAAATTATGAAAGTCCACACTGAAAAAACAAATTATCTTATCATTATACTATGTCATATTAAATAAAAGAATAATCTATTTTAAACAATCAACAAACAAAACAGCAACCGATTTTTATCAATTTTACAGTATTAAATGTTTAGACGTAATAGACGTAATAGACGTAACATACGTAACACACATAATAAACGTAAAAGACGTAATAGACGTAATAAACGTAATAAGATAGTAATATAATTATACCCTCATTGGCATGTTTTATTTATAAAACGGCACTATACCGCATGTTGCATAGTTTATATAAAAGTGTTAAGTCGTTAACTTTAAGTTTATAAATTAATATATATATATATTATAAATTCATATTCTTATTGTATATCATTTGATCTCACATTTAAGCATGTTAGTCCCACCTTATTTTTATAATTGATCGAAAATCTGAAAAGTTCCGTAACATCTTTTAATAGACAGTAACAATATGATATCTAAAAATAAAAATATAATTAGATATTATATCATATTTATTGTAGCTAGAAAAATATAAGTATATAATAACTGTCAAAAAACAAGGTAGAGATAATATTGTTTCTAATACATTTAGTTGTACACATTTTGTTAGATAATAATGTATTCATATATACATAGACAAACCTAAACTAAAATACGAGTTTAATCAAGTGATACATGAGTAAGTATTTCTACAAATTCTCGGATATCTTGGGTAGCTTAATTGAAGGATTATTGAACTGTAAGATATTTTGGTTCTGATACACTCAGCATTTCGGGCATAAATGTATGTTGTCACAGTCTAATAAGAGAAATGGGCTGATAGTATTGTCTCATAATTTAACTCCTAATTCATAATTAAGGAAAACATGATATGATAGAAAATTTATGTTCAACTTTCTTTTCATATTAATAATTTCATTCATTCAAATTAACTTTAGTATAGTTATTTTAATAATAATGTAAAGCGTAAAATCATCAGAAAATAATATATTTATTATTCTCAATATTAACTAAAACATAATAGCTCAGTAATGTTGTTATATGTTATAATCGTTTTTAATAATAATAATTTGTTATTAAACATTTTTCTGAGATCAAAAACAATAGTATATTGTGTTTTAAATTGTTTATATGAATTCATGTGTTTCTTCAAATTTCTGAAAACTTGACTAAAATGACAATTTTAGTATTGTAAGTTTTATAAATTGAAATATAAATGTTGCTAGCATGATTGGATCTGTCGAACGTCTTATCATAAAAATATAATATTTTATTTTCTATCACAAACTAAAATTAATTTATTGTATCGATATATATATTTCATTAAATAATGTGTTAATGTATTAAATAATGGTTTAATATAGATGAATTTTGATAGACACAGTCATCAACAGGTACATTTATCTGCCGACCGGTTTCGGGGTTTTTGACCCTCATCAGTACAGAGTACAAATGGAACATGCAACCCAGCGATCTATGAGCAAACCCCCCTAACACTAGGCCACACTTCTTTCACTTGTCAACTACCGTGTCTAACTATTAAATATAAAATTTAAATATTAAATATAATATTAAATAGTTAAATTTTAAAAAATAAAGTTGTGGATATATAGTTAATAATGTCGTAAATATTTCTCAAATAAACAAATAATATCAATTTATAAAAACACATTATGTGTTATTTATTTATTTAAAAAATGAATACAGTTATTTGGAACTCTCCGGACCGTTTAGGCATGACATTTAGTAAGAGGACCGTATATACTAATATTAATTCAACACTGCATTTGTTTTTTTAGTATTTCAATAAGTAAACAATATAATGCAGCAACACATAATACACAACAAATAAAGTATATCGTTTTAAATGAGTGAACTTTGAATACTATATAAATGAATTAATCAACTCAATATGTTTAATATTAGGTTATACAAGGCATGCACAGTGTTATATAAATCCTAAGAAATTGAATATAGAGAAATAAAGTTAAATCCAACAATTTAGATAGAGGCGATGGAATACTAATTTAAAGATAGTTTTCAAGAACATTTTCAGCACCGCAAAATAGACAACCAGAAACCACTTTAAAATCAAGTCATGTATGCAGTAATTAAACTTTTTTTCAAATAATACATTCTAGAGGATAACGTAAAACTATTTCAATTAATCCGCGTATTTTTGCTTTTTCTTAACCAACATTACTTTAATATGAAAAATTGTTAAGGCTTCAAGACGTAATACTAATAGTAGTATTAACAGGATTAACATTTTTTACATTTAACTCCTGCCATTAAACAAATAAGCTGTTTGCTGTATAAAATGACAACAGTTACTTCCCAAAATATATGCATTACGCGTGTTGATATTGTCATTTATATGTCTTGAAGCTTAACACTTATTATTTGATAATTAAACACAATTTTCAAATGCGGATTTATTACTATTACCGTTTTAGCTTGAAGGGAGTCAAAAATTGACATTAATTAAAATGAAATCCACACATTATGTTTTTTTAGGTAATCTTGTTTCAAATAATAGAATATAAATAGGAAACAAAAAATTAAAATGTTATGATGTATTTTAAAATAATTTAATTTAAACTTTTTAATTTGTATTTAATAAAACTCGACCGACAATGTTTAAGTCAAACATATTTGATTAGAATTCTAAAACTGATAAAATGTGTCGAACAATGAGTATTGCATGTTTCATTATTTCAGATACTTGTTGTATATTTAAAAAAATTATTTATTGGATAATTGATTGCTTAATTTATTTACAACATCATTTCCATATGTTTAATAACAACTATATTATTCGGAGAACTACTGACGTTTAAATTTGTCTTTTTTCTTAAAAAATTAGTTAAAATTTTTAAATTCAATAAATTACATTATATCATACGAAATGTCACATAATGAATATATATTTCCTTTTAAAATTTAGGTTTATAATCGTTTAAAATATTTCATAATTAATAATAAAATATCTACAATATTTACCAATATTTAATAAACAATATTAAATAAATAAATAATAAATAAATTATGCAAATATATTCATAACTTACAGCAATCATTATATTTATACAAGCATAGGATACAATAGTTCTTAAGACAAATATTATTAAATCTAGATTGTGTTTTAAATTAGTTTTCTTTATTTCATTTGTCGTTATTTTAGAGTATTTTATTTGGATAACATTTTCAATATGGACTGCTAGATTGAGGTAATCCACTATCTTTCTTAATTTGTCCGTTTTATCCCACTTTAATTATATTAATGCCCTTATAATCGTTATGAAATTGGTCCCCCAGTTTTTACAATATTGAAGATTTTCATTGTGTACGTATAATTGCATAGAAATAATTATTGGTTGCGCATGTTTCTCCATTTTGAATTATGCTATTTCTATTACATCTTAATTAATTAGTCTTTTCTGTTTCTATTGGGTATTCATTTTAGAGTATTAGCAATATTGATGATACGTGATCTGTTGCTCATGTTATTAAGAAAAATATTTTTCTCCAAATGAAGTGATGATTCTGTTTTTAGATAAATTATAAACTCTGGTTAATTATTCATGATGGATAACCTCGATGTAATAAATATTGTTTAAATCCAATTTCCTTTTTGTAATGTATTTTAAAAACATTTTCAATTTGACATTTTCAAATATACCAATTTTACTATGTTTATTATAGCTTAAAAAAACAATTATTGGCGTCTGTTAGTTTTGTGAATATATATATATATATGCTGCGTTATCTATTTAAATACATAAATCTAAGAAAATCAATCAAATATTGTTATTCAGAGATTCAATAAAAAAGAGATTAAAAAAATAATTAGCAAAAGAAGCGAAAAGTTTCCGCTAGTCTTAAGACCATTGGAATTAACGGAATCAATTTTACATAAGTAATAATCTTCCCGACCAAGTCGATCAGATGTTTTATGCCAATCACCACTCTCTTATATACTTAATTCGGCACGTTGGTCAAAAGAATGGTTTTTATTACTAAATTTATTCGCTACATTAATATCGTTACATTTTTTATAGAAATTCTTAGCATTTTTTTCATTTGTTATATTCTACTTCTATGTCCGTTTATTATAATAGTCCAACTATTATTAGTTTCACCTATATTTGTTACTAGTTTCACCTATATGTACGATTTGATACTAGTTTCACCTATATATGTTCGACTTATTACTAGTTTTATCTATATGTAAGATTTATTTCTAGTTTCACCTATATGAACGATTTATTACAAGTGTCACTTATATGTACAACTTATTAATAGTGTCACTTATATGTGCGATTTATTAATAATGTCACATGTATGTACCTAGTTTCACCTATATATACGATTTATTACTAGTTTTACCTATATGTACGATTTATTACAAGTTTTACAATAAATACAATATTACATGAAGTGCATTGATAAAATAAATGTTTTTTCCTTTATTTGTGCGGTGTTCCATATTATTTGTTTTAACGTTATTTGTTCCAGACACAAAGTTACAACGTTTTCTTTTTTTCATACCTTGTTTATCTTGAATGTGAAATTATTTTATGATTTCAACATTAGTTTCAATTATTTTTGTCTCCTATCTTAGGAAGACGGCGGAAAACAACCATGGGAGAATCCGGTAAATCTTTGTTTCATTCAATCACTGTTAGCTATTAAGATATTCAAATGTTTATAAAAAATATTACCCTATTTAGAAAGTCGAGGGTGATATTTTATGACGCTTCGTTTGTTCATTTAGAAGTAATGACATTTTATCAAGTACTGAACAAGTAACATCCATAACATTACTCGAGTTTTCTTCTCTAATTTACTACTCTCCGTAATTACTCCATAATTACTCTTCTCCGTAATTTCAAACTAACATTATATCGTCTAACAATCTATACCAAAAGACGGGTTGGTTCTAAACCGGTTTTCTATTCGAAATATTTTAAAGGATTAGTTTCAAAATTAGCTATAAAAATTAAAGGCGTAACAAGGTGCCAAAGAGTGTCCATGGCTTACGACAGGTTTGTAAGAAATATTTTTTTACAAAACGTGAAACAATTTTTTTTTTAAATAAGACTAATAAGACCTTTAACTATTTTAGTTCGAATAGTTTGTTGTGTAAAAACAGATTTTTCCTTTATAGTGTTTATTCACAACTATGTGTACCTTCAGAATGATCTATAACACTGTACAAATTAAAAACGTCTGCACAAACTAAAAGATAATTATTTGAAACTTTAATATATTTAGTCTTACTCAAAAAATTCTTTAAATAAAAGATTTTTGCTGCATTATCAGAGGTTTAAAAATAAAATCAACGTTTTGTGAAACTTTTCTGTAGATGATCCATTTATAAGAAACAGTTGCACATAATCATGTATGTCTAATAATACTACAGCACCTCCCTTGTTTGCTTGTTCAATTGTAATAGAACAGAAAAAAATGTAATGCTTTTGGTGTGGGTGCAAACTTAAGACCTAATTTCTAAACTGATTTTTTAGAAGGATTAAGAAAGAAAAAAAAGATGAACTAATTATAAGATTTCCCTTTTAAGTAAGATTTGTTATTGTTCAATTGTTTATTTATGTTAGACTTTTAAAAAAATTCTTCATTACATTTATTTTTTTACTAAATTATACTTATTTTAAATATTTAATGGGGAAGGTGTTTTTTACACAATTATTACGAGACATTTTATTAGAGAATTTTCATTTTCTATAAAAACAATGCTATTTTTTACGTGTAATTCTGTTACGGGAATATATAGAAATCTAACAAGATTATTATTACGAATACATTTTACATTGTGAATTCTCATCAAAGATTGATCATACGTGACAGTAACGATACCAATAAGAATATTAATCACAAAAGCGATGGCAAATAAAACATATATTTATATATATTATAAATTATTCTTGTTCTGTCACGTATGGTCAATCTTTGATGAGAATTCATCTTGAAAAATGCCTTTGTATTAATAATCTTGTTAGTTTTCTTTATTTTCCCAATCATTAAATTATACGTGAAAAGTGAAAAATAGCATCGTTTTTATTATTTCTAATAACGTGAAATCTAAAACAATTTTCATGATTAAGTAGGGCATATCGGTTAATTTTCTCAAGCGATTTTTAATTTAAAAAAAATTATTATCTGTTTGTATTTGTAATAATTAATAAAAATATAACTATATTGTAAAGATAAATACGACCAACATTAAATATGTGATCGTATATTTGTCATCCTAAAACCTTTTAAAATAGATTTAATATAAAGTTCTTTAATACGAATTCAAAAATTTTACTCCGATATATTGTATATTATAATAAAAATCTATGATAACAAATGAAATATTTACAAAGTGATTATCAAACGAAAAATACATAAACAAATGTGTAAAATCAAGGATTTAAAACGTACTGATTAGCATTTTTATAAATAAATATCCATGCGTTATACAATATCATCCTTTATACTGTGTACATTTGGTAATAATCTTTATAAAACTTTTAAATATGTTAATAGCTAACAAAGCTTGAATGAAACAAATATTCCCGTTCCTCTTATGTTTGCTTGCCGTGGTCTCCCTACGATAGAAGACACAATAATTAAAACTAATAATAAACACAAAAAATATGCTTTTATTTTATTTAAAAAATGCATGAAGAAAAATTGTAACTGTTGTAACTTACTCACTGAAAACATATGGTTAAAATAAACACTATGGAACACCGAATAAACAAATAAAGAAAGAAAGTGTTATTTTTGCAATGTAATGATGAAAAATTAAACGATCACAATTTAGCAAAACAATTTACATTGTAGTAATAAAGACCATGATTTTGGCCAGGCAACGTGCCGAATTAAATATATTAGAAAGTGGTGATTAGAGTAATACATCTAATCGACTTAGTCGGGAAAATTATATATTTTATGTTTAATTAATTCCGTTAATCTCAATCACTAGAAGCGGAAAACTTGCTGCTAATTGTTGATTTTAATAGTTTTGTATTGATTCTATAGATAACATTATTTAATTGATTTCATTTTTTACATTTTTTATGATTTTTTTAAATATCTCTCAGAAGGAATTTTTATTATACTTTAACAACAAATGGAGTGAAAAAGAGGATTTAGTGTTTGATTGATCAAATGGATTTACAATATAATTTTGACTTTATTTATCAAATGCATATTTTTTAATGAATTTTAAAGGATAAGATTACCACAAAATATATCTATATAATCTATTGATTTTATTTGGATAAAAGTATGCTTTCCAGTTTTTATCTTATATATATTTTTAATAATTGTCTATATTTTTTTCTACATAAAAAAGATTGAATATTGATGATGCTGGAGGGCTCATTGCTGTACTTTTTTTCAAAGATTTAATTAAACAATTCATGTATTAATTAAAACTAATAATGTAAAATAATTAAATTCAAAAGTCACAGAGAAAAGCATTTAAATATTTCATTTAAAAAAATGCTGTATCAAAATTTATGATTGAAAAATTCGAAAATGCTCTCAAAATATAGATTTGTTCCTCACACTTCGATTGTAAATGTATTATATATTTGTGTTTATTCATTCACTGATTTAGTTTGAATTTATCTTTAAAATACGTTCAAGATAATTATGTAACGTGTGTTTTTTTAACCGAAACACATTATGTTGAACTCAAAATCGATACTTTCAAAAAATTTTATCTTTGTTATTGAATTTAAATATTAAAGATTTTATAATTAGAATCAACATATCGACATTATTTTGTTCTGATTATTTTACTTAGTTACAATATCGAATCTAGTTAGTCAGTTTTATGGATTTATGTTTGTATCTGAATAAAATATTGCGACTCATCTGTCTTTGGATTCAGTATTGTACGAAACAAAAATCATTGTATCATTTTAAATTAAATAACCTAAAAAGATTCTTGGATACATAAAAGAATTTATCGGTTTAAAACATGTTAGCAGCTTTGTTCAAGCAAATATATGCTAACACATTTAAATGTTATATTTTGTCTGGATCATTGAAGAAAGTGGATGCGTCAGATAATTTCACCATTTTACGTTCGCTTAAAAAAGTTCAACGAAAAAAATTGACCTCTAAATTCTTGTGTATATTTTTAATCGAACATATAATTCAGGAAAACTACATTTATATGATTGCACGTGTAATATTACCATAATACAATGTAACCCTGCTGAAATCTCAAGAAGTAATGCATTACTAAACTATACTTGTTTTTCTTCATTTAATTTGATATAGTGGTGGAAAACACTTAATGTAACACGGAAGTATGTTGTCAAAATTTCAGATTAAAATAATATACGAATCAGTATGACAGTACGTGTATTATTAAAACTGTAAATAAATGAAATCATTAATTATAAATATTTATTGTTATAAAGCACCATATAACTATAAAGTGCATTTAATATAGTATATAAAGATAGATGATGCGCTGAGATTCAGTGTCAAATAGAACGCCTGACCCCTGATAAAGTTCATGCCGTTACGTTGGTCGGGAGCTTAAGCATCAGGTAGGAGTCGGTCAGGGAATCCTTGCGTTCTTGCCTGGCCCTGTCGCCGAGGGTTTTGTAGTGCAGGCATGAGGACCTCTTGAACTGGTTCTTGGCAGTAGAGTTCCTCAAGAAAAATGTGACCCGCTAGGCGATACTTATCGTAGTATGTTGTATGTGGCATAGACAATAATATTATTTTCTGCGCTTTTAGTTATAAATAATACTATACTTCCAACTAAAAATAAATTTTAGATTAATTAATCACATTTAACATTTTAAACTTTATGGTAAATTGTTTCATATAAATATATATTACACAAAACGCTCAACAAATTCCACAGCAGAGAATGTTAAACTTATTGAACGGTTTAATAAATACACAAAAAACTATTTCAGAAAACTTGACAACATATATATTTTGTGATATATACAATATAGCATTGTTATAATAAAACAACTTTAAACAAAAATTAAAAAGTAAAAAACGCATTTTCCTTTTTAAATGTATTTAACAGAAAATTTGTCAAAACGAAAGATGTTTTTCAACTGTTATACATACATAAATTAATATTACCCAGAAATGAATAGTTATTATTTTAAACATGATAACTAAAGTTCGATTGACATTTATGAGTATTTCTCTCGAAAAGTGATCTATTTCCAATTAAAAAAAAAATTCCATTATTTTACGGTAACAATTAACTTGATGAAAATGTTTTAAAAACTATTTTTATATGTTTGGGAAATTTTATATACGGCATTGTTTTATTTAGAGAGTAATTTAAAATTTATTGATAGGCTAAGCTAAGTGTTATTGTTTTTACTGAAAAGATTTTTTTAAACAACGGATCTGAATAAAATGTTATAAATAAAAAGGCTCCTGTTTGCTGTTGTGAAAAAAATAAAACTCTTTTGTTAGTTAATTTAAGGCAATATTTATTCAGTATATGTGTATCAAATGTGTAGTAAACTTCAAATGTATTGTCGAGATTCTGTTGCTCATGTTAATATAGGCTGTTCTACAGAAAACCGCGTTTTTTTCCAAAGAAATTATTTTTATTTATCAGTTTGAAATATAATAAT
>JAUZND010092002.1:0-14860 GCA_034780555.1 Coelogynopora nodosa | reverse complement strand
ATATTCACACCATGATTATGCCTTCTTGATGAAAGGTGAAAGCTTGGATATTTTGTTTATTAATTGTAATAAACTTTGAATTTTATTGTGGTTTTTCTTTCGCAAGCTAGTCAACTTTTCATATCTACGCTATAAAAATGTAAAAAAGTAGACGCCTTAAAAAAGTGAGGCTTATCCAGACTCGAAGACCATAACCGACTAGGCGAGTTGCATCAAAAGAAGTATGAAGTAGGGCTGTTGCAAAAACTCCTACAACTTCAATGAGAATATCTTCCAAGTAGACAATAAATTGTTCCTTAAAATTATCAGTAATCAGTCTTTCACAAATTTATCCTTCCACAGGAGGTAATCTCGACTTCACAAGTATAACAGAACAGAAAATAGTATAAACCGAAAAAACTTTGTAACTTGACTCCTTCATGACATATATTATCAGTATCATTAACTCTAATTTACATATAATTTTTCGTAAACGTTTTGTTTTATATCTTTCATTATAGCATTTCTTACATTTAACGTAGTTACTGTAAGTGATATCATTATCATTGTCATTATTATCGCTTTATCATTTATCATATATCGCTTTATTATCATTTTGTTTCATATAAAGTTTCTCAGTCAAATAAAACATTCATTTTTAGACAAATGGAGAATTAAAAAGTTATGGAATTTATTTATTCTCCATTTAATTAATTTATTTTGACCAAGATTTGATTACATTTTATTATTACATAGCCGTTTGACTAATGTAAAAGATAAAATTATAAATTAAATAATATAATTATAATTAAAGATGTAAAACATATCAATAAGCATTAGAAACTAAAATGACTACCAATTTTTTTTTCTTTAATTTTACTCGTGGCTATTTGTAATAAATATACCTAATAGTTAATATATTGTGTTTTACTGTCAGGTATGATTTTAATATAAATGCGAATTACAAACCGATATGCAGTGATTTTCTAATGTTTTGATAGTTGGACCATAGATCGTATTGTTGCATTGTTACGCAATGGCCGTCATGTAAATGATTAACAAATATTTATATACCGTTACATCATTCGAATAAATGAAGTAGATTAGAGACGTCAAACTGAAGCGTTTCATAAAACGCATCCTTTTAACCTCAATATATTTATTGTATAAGCTTTTAATGTTTGAGTTTTTAACAATACAAATAGTTTTGCAAAAGATCTTATAAAATAATTGGTCAAGTTTATTTAATTGCTGCAAAAGACGTTATTTTTCTCAATTATTATTAATATATTTATTTAGATAATGACGTAGAGCTAACTTATTCAACCACTTATCTTGATTATCTTTATTTCGGGGTTATTACGTAAATAAAAAAGTACTTTAATAAATTATACTGCTGTTTAGCAAATTGTATGGTGTTATATTATTATGATTTCGAAATGCGCACACAATCAATAGTAATTATGGATTATTATTAATGTTTCAAATAGTTTTAAAGTTCATTAGTTAAATATTGTCAAACTAAATGTAAGCGAATTGACGGTAATAGCTATGTTGATATTCTAAAATTGAGGGGTTATTTAAAAACGTTTTCTCTTTCATCTAGTCGAAATGTGAATAATATTTTCATGAACAAATTTGAAAAATGCAACTCATAAACGTTTATATATATATATATATTATTTTCATATATGACTAAGATAAGTAGGAGTTATAGGTGCTTACTTAAATATTTTTGTAATCGATTACATATGTAAACTATGAATTTGTATGTCATTTATTTAATTTCTAATTGTTTAATAAAAGATCCCTTCATAAGTTTAATTCTATACATTTTAAGTATGATGATGATATCAATTCTTATTTGCATTAAAAGTTACATTATTACAATATTATTATTTAAATACTTCAGTATAAATGATGTATTTAAATAAACTTTTGTATTTATTGTGAAGTTATTCTATAATCAGATATTTTGGTTATGTTTATATTTAGCGACAATGTTTGTTAATTTTAATAAATTAAATATGGGTAAAAAGTACAAAAATATAAAGAATTGACAGGGAATTAGAATTAGACAGTTACAGAGCATTTTAGAATACATGGGAGTAGTAAATAAATGATAAAATACCTGTGGTTGAATATGACCTACCTCCCCGCCAGGTGATTTTAGGATTAATATGTTTAATATAAAAAAAGTGAAGTCGTAATACAAAAGTTGTTACAATTATCAAAAATCAAATGGACAGATTAGGGGATCGTTCATGATGTATAAATATAAAGTGCATTTGTAAATTTACACTGCGTTACATATGGCTTGGATGAATAGTTTGTTACATAAATTAAGTAACATTATAAGTAAAATTCTTCCAACAGCAATGCTCTAAAATGAAACGTTTAATCGGCCGTCATCATAAGTAAAACATACGTCATTTTTAACCATCACCATAAAAAAAATAAATGGAACATTAAATTGTACGTATAATGAATAAATCTCAAAGGGAGGACAAAGGGTAAGTTTTAAATAGCTCATATTCCAGGTGAACTATGTAGTACAAACGTCCATATCGTAACATGACATACAAATAACTGTTTTATACCTATTCGTACATTTTAAAATGGGGAAAATGTATTATTTACTATCATTAATAAAAGCCATTGCAGTAACGGTATGCACTCATCTGTAGTATATACTGCGGGAATCTTGACTTTTTTACGAATTTGCGTCAATTATTCATTAGTCATTATTATACTTTTAGTAATGCTTCTAATCTGATTCATTTTATCATATCTTCCGGATGACGATGCTAGTTTCCATTCGGGAAGAAGATTCTGCCAACGTCACTAATAACGATAATGGACTTGCGTTTAAGACATTCCAATTTCGACTGGCTAGAAATATCAGATCAAAAAGTTATACTGCTCACAGCTAGTTCATTAAGGTGTTTTCTTGACACATAACCTGAAGGCTTAAATAACCTAAACAGATTTATTCACCACGCTACCTCAAAGCATTATTTTGAACCTAAAGCAGAATGTGTACTAATTCTGAAAGATCAAATTTACGGCTGAAAAATATCTTTGTCATAATTTACTTGTTATTTGATTTGGTTTTTGTATATTTAGGATACTAGTCTAATTTTACTGTCTGAATTTGATTATTTGATTGGAATTTATACAATCTAGTCGTGACAATAAAAATAATGTTGAACAGAAACAATGTTTTCCAAGTAAGAATATTAAAAATGGTAAGAAATTATGTACACACATAAGATACTATAAACATGAGGGATTGAAAAGAGTTAGACACAATAAAACGCTTTCACAATTTTTGAGCATTAATAAAATCGGAAATGGCAAGCGTGTCACAAAATTCTATAAAGCAACTTCCTAATATGCTCTCTACATTATATATAATAGGCTTTCTAAAGATAAACTCCTAAAACTAGCGAAAACAACTGCATTCGTATTAGTATATAGGTAAGTAACATTGATGGAACAGACCTTACTACATGCAACAATTGTCTGACATACAGTAAGTATTTGGCAGAGATTTATAAAAGTATTTGTATTTTATAATAATGGAATAATTTAATCATATTAAATATCTTATGTTGCGACATTTACATTTATTTCATATTAAAAATCCTTTCTAAAGCAAGAAACCGGATAATGTTCGTTTATGCAGTTAAAAGAGTAACAAATTTCTTCCTATGCCTTATTATTATTCCACGCAAAGAAACACTAAAACAACTTTGCCAATTATACAATTATAGTAGGTCTTTGTGCGTTGATATTACAAATTTTGCGAGAATCTGCTGAATGGATTTTCGATAATCTTGAACATACTATAGTCAATCATAGTTCAACTACAAAATTATACAAAGAAGATCGATCAAATTGATATTCTTTTACCAATTCTTTTTAATAGACCTGTAGCTATTCTTTCGTTTTAGAATATTTGCAATGAGTGACAATGACAATGTTCCACTTCAGGTTACGTTGATGAAGTAAACTTAAAAGGTAAGGCTTTCATTTTGATAAAATGGCATAAAACTGAGAATGTGTATAAAAATAGTTTGATTTCATAAATATATAGGAATTATAATACTGGTAAATTGTCCGTATGTTTCAGCCAGCAGGTAGCACGTCACATTTTTGTCGAGTATGATGTACTCTCTTCCATGAATTCACCAACTTCTAGATCCTTCACTAAAGAAAGATGCTCCTGAATGAGACGCGTGATATTCGCTCTCTCCTGTCGAAGAGCTTCCACCTTCATGTCCAGCGTCAGTTCTGCCCCATTGGCGGATGTGCACTGTTGATCCTGGGCGGTGCTTGCATGGAACTTGCCACTGGTCATCATCTGTTTGCCATTTACCAGACTGCTGTGATGTCGGGGTTCATGGCCAAACGATCTACTGGCTTCAGACTGGTTTATGGACAGGGATAGGCTCGAACTACTTAAACCATTGTATTTATCTACAGTGTCAGAATCTGTGACAGTGGATAGTATTTGTCCATCTGATGCAGATCGTCGAATTACTCTCGGGCTGTAATCTTCAGTGAAGATAGGATTGATAACACCTTCACGTCTGAAGAAAAATCGAACAACAAAGAAGTCAATTAAGCTATTTCAGCAGAACTCCATAGACATATATATTTCATATGGCCTATTTAGTTAGCAGTTATACATTTGATAAAAATATTGATTTTATCCCTATTACTATAGAATATGTGTCACATGGCAGTTTACCCAGGACAACAGTTTGCTAAGTGTAAGCCGATAATTTGTCGTGTCGATTTTTGTGAGATGCAAAAATAAAAATAACAACATTAATGTGAAAATGTTATAGAGCGCGTTGACTGAACTTTAGGTCACAATTGAATTTACCCTCACGATGAAAAGTTTACAAAAAAATACCAACTCCCCAACAACATACTCAATTCATTGACCGAATTAAGGAAACATGGAAACATGATATTAGTTTAGGATGTTATTCAAGTTTACCAAAACACGCTGTATAGTGTTATTTAGTCCACTATGGGGGAATCATAATAAAATATGTGTAACCCTAAGACGACCATAAAAAATCTATTCTAGTCCCACGTATAGTTTAGGATGTTTTGAAACTTGATAATATTGATAAATATGACAAAATATCAACTTCAATAATAACATTTTGGTTAGTTATATTAAAGCGTTATATTTATATTCACGCAATAAAAGGATTGAAGAAAGTATTAAATATATATATTATGCAATCGACGAGAATATGTGTACAAATATATATTTTTGACTGCCTTGTATTCATAATATGGAAAAAACTATTTCAAATTATACGCTAAATTCTAAATCGAAAATAATTTTATTAACTGAGTAGTATTCATTATTAATTGTTCACTAAAACCTGAATTAATAAAATTAATTAATGGCCACTGTGAGGAATGCTAAAAGAAAAACCACAATAATAAAATTTAAAGTTTATTGTGGTTTTTCTTTTACTTTCAATAGTGTTTGTTGTAACCAAATGGGAATAGTGCAAGCTCTTCACTAAGAAAGTTTGTTTTTAGAACTGAATTTGCGAAAACGGTTGAAATTGTAATCTAACTTTAAATATGTGATCGATTAAGGTAATCTGCACTGTGTATCAAATGGATTTATACGATGTTGATTGTAGAATAAATACGAGATACATTTAATGAATATTTTCAATGTGTAGGTAACATAAATTTTCAATTTTTGCGTATTGATTTCATCTAAGACTTATTATATATATCATCCATTATTTCAAGTACAGTTCTAAATATGGCATCTAATAAGCAATTTTGGAAAGATATATTTTGAAGCAAACACAGATAATTACGTTATTATTTAAATGGTATCCCATTTTGTATCTTTTTATATAGTGTAACCATCTCATTCTATACATCAGCACAAGAAAACGGAAGAGAGAAACGTGTTTTTTATTCATTTAGAGAATGCATTAAGAAATCAATGAAATATATTTAAAAATGAGGTTTTTAACTTCTTATTTTGGTTCTAGTGATTTTAACAAATGTAAGAGAATATTTCATTTGCAATATGAGAGTTAAACACGACTTTTGAAGAAAATGAATTCATATACATATATATGTTAAAGGTGCATAATACACAAATTTACGCGCACAATAGAAGATTTGCAAGAATTATCAAAGTTTAATTGAGAACTGAACTTTAACATTTATTTTTGTTCTGTAACATTTTCTAAATTAAAACCGATTAAAGCAATTGTGTGAAGGAAATGTTTCATTTACATTCAATTGAATAAAGCAATCACTTAACACTAATACAAATAAAGTGTTTAAGTGGATTTATAATATTGCTAGAGGTAACCACTATGACGTAAATGTAGATCGCAAGAAAAAATAGTCTACTTTAGCTTGATTTCACTTAATTATTGGATTTTTTCTACTTGCAGTTTTGCTAGCCACGCAAACTTTAGACATTACAATGACAGTACTCGTGTAATTAACTTTAGTATCTGTTTAATTAAACACTCAGAGTCGGATCAAGGGCATTTTTTATTCTGGAGCAATGATTAGTTTATGAAGTCATTGACTCTTACAATTCGTGGGTTCAAACCCACGACCTCCTGATTGTGAGTAGTACTTTGAAACACTGCTGGCACACTTGAGGGTGATAATTATAAATGATAAATACATAATAAAGTATGGCTAACTGCAGAATCAACTATTTAGTTAAAATCCGTCTGAAACTCATTGAAGCTTTTGTTGATTTTGCAGAGTGCATTATTTTTATTATTATCAAATTTAGTATTATATTATTAACAAAAATAATGTAACTAAAGCAATGCATAATTTTAATTATTTTAAATGTGACGATCAGAATGCCTGAATGACTTCAACATTATTTAGTGAATTATATTCAATTTAAAAATGATGAATTAGTTTACAAAAACTAGATTTTCTTAAAATGAATATTGTTTTAAAACAGATGTAGTACTGATATATTGTATATTACTTGAAAATGAGAGTTTTTGATATATTATACTTACGGCACAAATGAGTGAATGAACATGTAATTCAAGAAGAAACAGATGTAGCTCGATTAAATTATTTGAAGAAGAAGAGATCACACATTTATACTATATACCTTTTTACATCCAAATATCAATCTGTAAACAAGTCAATTAATTTATTCTGTCTATAATGCCGATTTTTGGAGAAAAAGATAAAGCACGATCCTATATGTTTGTAAACTGAATAATCTATTTATTGTGAGACATACTTTCCGACAACAAGCCAAGTTAGGGATCCACTTACTCGAACTTGTATGATAATTTGCTACATATATAAACAAAAAACTCTGCACTGTATCATATATATTATCATGAGTTATATTTAAACTTTTCATATAATGTTTTTTTCTTTTTCATTGATTCATGGTTGACACAAATATAGGCATTATGTACTTTATAAGAGATATTCAAGGTACTAATTTCTTCCGTCACAGAAGATTGAGGAAAACTATATATATGAAAATATAACAACACACATTTTAGCACGATGTCTTATAAATAAAAATTAATTAGGCATTAATAGGCATATATACATCCTTGTAAAGATTATAACAAGTATCAAAGCATTTTGGTTCAGATTAAACAGTCAAGCGTAGCGAATGGATATTAATAAAAATCGCTAGAAAAATATGGATTTTCATTTGTTGCATAATTTTATATTATTAATTTATTACATTAATTATAATATATCGATTTGTTTCCGTATTTTAATATTTTGAAACATAATTTGAAACAAATAAACGAAAAAAAATAGTGCAAATATTACATTTTATAATGTGAGATATTATATGATCTGTAAATAATATAAATTGCATCACAATAATATATTGATAATGTATATATGATGTGCATCACGATAATATATTGATAATGTATATATGATGTGCATCACGATAATATATAATAGTATCATAAATGTTACACTATAAGAAAAATATTTATGCAGAGATGTTGATAGAATTATGATAATTCAGAAAAGAATGAACATATTCACTATAATATTCAAGCGTAATATGAACAATAAAATTACTTAAGAAAACAAGAACAATAAGACTACGTACTCCAATGAATGTCCCCTGTCTCTTTGTTCCGGTGGTGTACCCTGCTGCTGGCTTCTCTAGAAAAAACAACAACATCTTTAACAATAACAGATGGACATCGGTACATTTGTTCTTTACGAGTAAATTATGATAAAATTCAGAATGACAGAATGGCTGGTTTAAAAGCAACCGTCCATTAATTATGTGGACAATTTCATTTTACATGAAAACTACTCTCCTTAAATTCCTTTTTTAAATTAAGCAAAATAGAATATTGAAAAGAAAGGAATTACATGTCGACTAGCCATCTCTGAACAATAATGGTTCATATTTATTAGTCAAATAGAAGAATTAAACATTGCTTCATTTTAATTAAATTAATCATCTAATAAATCAATTAGCTTAGGTTTCAGGAATGATTTATAGATTTGCGATATTGCCACAAACACAGTGTAGGTAATACAAGCGTAACTATTTAGCGAATAATACTTGGGGGATAAAGTCTACTTTTTATACAATAAAACAATTAAGAATAAAATATGTCATGATATGATATAAAACTTATTGGAAGAATGTCAAAATATAATGCAATATACGTAGGCAGAAAGATAAATTCACCAACTGGACTTTCTAATCTATAAAACCTGAAATTTGACCTGTATATTAAATTTAAATCGATACCAAACACTACTTATAAATTATAAAAATACAGCACTGATGTTATTAATAGATTTGTGTAAACGCATTTATAACATTATAGTACCAAAATATAAAAAAGTCAAAACCATTTAGAAAGAAATTAAAAACCAAATTTTTACTTTTGGTATATGACTCCATTTCATAGCAGGTGTGGTAAAATAACGAAATATAACCAATGAGACGTCATTATAAAGTTAGATATGCAGTGGATTAATACCATTTAAAACAAATAATACCATTTAAAACAAATAATACCATTTAAAACAAATAATACCATTTAAAACAAATAATACAATTTAAAACAAATAATACCATTTAAAACAAATAATACCATTTAAAACAAATAATACCATTTAAAACAAATAATACTATTTAAAACAAATAATACCATTTAAAACAAATAATACCATTTAAAACAAATAATACCATTTAAAACAAATAGTAGTTTAATTGGAAAATGTTCTGTATGAAGAACTGTTTCGTAGAATAAATTTCAGTTTACTTCCCAGAAAAGAGTACCTGTGATTATAAAAAAGTTGATTAGCAAAATGCCCTAATTTATCACAAATGATGAATATGAGATCCTTTATATACGACACAATAAACATACGCAGGTATTTCTATAATATTATAGATTAAGCATATATCTTATGGTGTTACATCTTTAACCGTTTAAATACAATTTTGATAGATTTAGTTTAGTGCGTTGCATTTTTGAGATGTTTTGTTTTGATGTAACAAATATTAAAATCAATGTATATAATAAAGTTAGAAGAATCTCAATTTTACTTGAATGCACAGAAGCATTATTTAAAATAGAATCCATCACTTATTAATATAAAAGAGTAGATAATGGGAGGTATTTTTCGAGTCAGTTTCTGTAATTCTAAATAAGATCTTTAATGATTTCTCGTAATGAAAAACTAGAAAAGACATAATTGGAGTGATTATAGGAATAAAGAAACAAAATAGGAAGGAGGTATTTCCGCAACTGTCGATGTATTTCAATATATTTAAACTAAATTAATTAATGTTTTGCTTCCCCATTTTTTTATATTTAAACACAATACTTTTTGTTTTGCTTATTAAAATACGTTTGGATAATACATGGGTTATTGTAGGACTGGTACTCTTGAGAAGACATGGGTTATGTTTAATAATCAATAAATAATGTTCATTATTGTTAATGGAAATGTTAACCAGTTAAATGAGTAATTTGTAATTAATAATTTTATTATCTAAAATTGTACAATTTTACTGTTAATTTGAAAGTGTAAGATATTTGAAATATTACACTAAACTATAATTTTCTACAGTTCATACATTGAATGTTTATGGAAATGCTTTGAAATTGGAGGAACTATGTTTAAAATTATTGAAATTATGTTGTAAAAAGTTTATACGAAAATTTTCCCCAATTAAATATTTGGATAATAATATAAATTTAGAATATGTAAATTGATACCTTATGAGTTTATCTGAAATATTTTATCCTTTTTCTTATTATTTGAATGCTTTTTACGCTTAAATTGTCCAACGTGATTATCCATGTTATCATGAAGAAATACAGCACTTTATATAAAGGAAACAAACCAACAATGAAAATCATAATCGAAATGGTATTTGTATTTCCATGTAAAATATGTCTAGTGGAATAACAATGTAACGTAACAATATATTTTTATATAAGATTAAAAATGATGAAATGAAGTTTAACAAAAAATAATCCAAATATTTTAATGTCAGCTTTTTGAAGTACAATGTACACATTTTTTGATTGTTATTAAAAAGGTTTATTTCCTATTTAAATTTTCAATAACATTTAAATCACATTTTATACCTTTTTTAAATGAAAGAAAACATTTGTGATTCAGTGTTTCTATACATTTAAAGTTGTCTAATTTAATTTTTTTAAATTCATAACATTTAATATATTTAAAATATACCGAATATAATATTTTCTGTTAAACGGTTTAGAAAATGAAGCACAACTTTTCTAACATAATATTTCCATGACTATTAAGCCAAAAACCGTCCGGTTATGAATGATGGTGTGGGCCTACATGTGATTTATAAGACTGTGTATGCTATTTAATGAAAAATCGTTTACATTTCATATGATATAAATAATTGAACAAACGCATCAAAATCAACATAAAATGATTTTAAATAAATGCAAATATATTGATAGCATTGGAACGGTTTCAGATTATTTAAATTTATTTAATGTTGTTATCGAAATGTCAAACATTTATTTCTATGTAAATATGTACAGAAATATAATTATTTAAAAAATAATCGTATTTGTGGTCTTACAATACTATATACTGTATACGACTGACCTTGATCCATGAGTTCTTTGGCAGAGCAATGGCATAGCTCTGATATCCAAATATCGACTCTTCCATGCGCACCTCACACGGAGTAACACGCGTCTTCAGACCGTAGTCCAATACGATCTGATCATCGATGTATGCATTGGCGGTCCCGTTGCTATGCAAGTGTACAAAATACTACGTAATAACTATAGTGTGGATAGTATGGATGCAGCTCATTTCACTGCTCAGATTGAAGTATATCGAATATAAATATATAAATCTTAATAATTATTTGTAAGTAGTATAGAAAGGGTGGATTTGAATCCACCCTTTCTATACTACTTTTGTAAACAAAATAAATATATTTTGTAGTGTTTTCCTGCAATCCAAAGATTGAATAATCGAAACAACATTCTAAATAAACTTATTAGAGTAGTTTAATACTCGACATATACAGCTGTATACAGAGATATAAAGTACATTTATGGGATTCCATCTCATGACCTCATTCCGTTACTGTCAACGAACGACCTCTTTAGTCAACAGGGTAATGTAGGGTTTAGTAGGCCATTCCCCCTCCAACACTAATATGGTATAATAATAATATTAAAAATAATAATAATATCTGATTGTCCACGAATTATTTAAAGAAGAGTATCTTAATTTCAAAAATTGTTCAATATATATAAACAGATGACTTTGTTTTACAAAAAGTAAATTTCCAAAAATATGATAAAAATGATTACGATAATCTATAAAGCAGACTTTTTTAAAATCTTTTTCAAATTTTTAAATAATTTGAAATAACATTATATAATAAATGTAATAATTAAATATTGTTAAATAATATTTAAAAAAATCAAATTAATTTATATTTTGTAATTCAACATTATATAATTAAATTAAATTAATATGTATTTTTATTTTTAAGTATTTAATTTACCGTGAGATTTAAATTGAAACTAAATTAATTAAATTATATATACAAGTAGTAACGAAATGCATTGTATGTTTAATTTATATAATTTAATATAATATATATATATATATAATGTATATATACTTAATATAACGAAATTTGTAATATTTAAACTGATATTTTGTTGGTATTCATTTAGTTTTTTAGCATTTTAGACACGTATAATTAGTGCAAAAGTTCAATTCCTAATAATAATATATTAATATAAAAATATATGTGTTCAAACTCAATACATCAAATGTTAAGCTTTTCCAATATCATTTGTAATTATGTAGTTGAAAATACTATCGACGCAGAGATAGTAAATTATCGATTAAATGCTATCGATTAAACACAGAATACCGTGTTGAACTATCTGTACATTAGTGTAATCAAAGCGTATAAAAAATAGAAAAGTTTTATACGGTTGAAACTATTTCCTAGCAAATTTATTCTTAATTGACACAATCATATATACGGTATAGTAAGTATTTAATAGTGAAAAACAATTAATTGTTTTGTAATACATTCTATCCTAAATTGCTTGCTAAAAGCATGCAACGCACAATACAAAACACAGTAAACAGGCTTTTAACTTACAATACTATAGTTTTATTTCAAGAGATGTTGTATTCAACGTTGAGAATTTAAAGGTTTCCAAATCAAATATATATTTTTATGCACTGAAAATGTGTATATGTACTGACTAATAAAAGCATGATTTATGTTTTTTGTAGTTCGGAGTGTGGAAAACCGTTAGAATTTTTTTCAATTCCGTAATCCTTTGAGAGTTCAACACAAATGACATAAATTTGATACTTTCGTTTTCAGAAGTAATGTATGAAGTTTGCCAATTCCTCATGAGACTAATCGAAATTCGTAAACATTGAAAATCTGATGCTTTCTCCATCTTGTCATTTTCATTGACAAACATAGATGGACCGTTTATTCTGTTAATTTGAAGTATTAAAAGCTACATATAGTCAATCTGAAAAATACTGACGCAAAAATTAACTTAAAAAAATTCTTCTACAATGTATATATAGTAATTACAGTCATATGCGATTTCGAAGAAAGTATAGTAAGCACAAACTAAGATTTTGAAATGTATTATGAGCGACTATAGGGAGTTGGCAGTACAACTTACAAGGGGGGAGGCGGTGAGGGTTACACATTAAACTTATTTGTTTTATTCATGTGAGTGCTATTTACTATTCTATTAAAAATAGTTCCGTGGGTCTGTAGAGAGAAACGTAATAATCAGGACTTCTATTGTACTTGTAATACAAATTTCCCGTGTTTTTCAATATTTTTCAGAACTTTCCAAAATCCTTTGCGGATACCTATTATTATCAAATTAATCTTAAACATACAGTTATGAATAGTTTCATGTAATTTTTTTCAATAGGTTAACTTTGTTGTCAGTGGTTGAGATTTATGATGTCATCAGTTACTGATAACGTTACATGTTTAGTCTAAATTTAAATATATTTTAAAATTTATTTTAAGTGTTTCTAATTTCTACTCGTCCCATGTCTGTGTAATTTCTACTCGTCCCATGTCTGTGTAATTTCTACTCGTCTCATGTCAGTGTAAATTTTTGTCCGCAATATTTGGCCATTCTTCTATGACGATTTTTCCACTAAAACTGTTTACTTTAATTAACGAATTACAAAAAATCACATTTAGGAATGAGTTTTTATTCCTAATATCAAAATCAGTTTTAAAATAAACATTTATTCATTTGTATAAGCGCGATTAGTGAACAGTTAATGATAGTTTATTTTAAATATAAAAATGTTTCCAGAATCTAAACTGATACAATAACGTCTGACTTCACGTAAAAAGAGTCAGCCACTCAATAACGATACGTAAGCCTTTCAATTATCTTTTTTAAATTATATTGCCTTCAGAAACCAATCCTATTTGACAAATCTCGTATTAAGCTCGTCGAAGTAGGTGAAAAAATGGGATATTGTTTGTTTTATGCACTAGTCTGACTTCCAGATCCGTAAAAAAAATCTTAATTTTGTTTCGACAATAATATTATACACTTGAGAAAGAATAAGTATCTATAGAAAATACAAAAAAGGGATTGAAGTTGTGTCCGAATGCTGAAGGATGATGAATAATTGTATATATTGTATGTCAAATTATAATAATAAAGTAACAGGTCACGCTTTGTAGTCACGCATATAATCTTTCGAAAAGTGTTCAGTGTTGAAAAATTGTAAGTAAATTACATGTGGAATTATAATAATCAAAAAAAGCAAAAAATAAAGGAGTCATAATAATCGTATTGCACTTACGAAACCGCCTCGATGCCCTCTTCTTCGCTAGAAACTGGAAGTTTCACTCCGGGAAATATGTCGCTTTGAGGGATCAAACGATCTGGGATACCGGGAATCCTTCTCACCGCAATGGTGGCAATTTTGGACTAAAATCAGGACAAATGTATGTATAAAAATGTTTATTTGAATAACTTCTATTTTAGATGTGAATTATTTGAATTCAGTTTAATTGTTCAATGATTGGAAATAATTTGCTAGTAATTTGTCCAATCGATATTATCTATTAGATATACATTATTAACTAATTAATAATATAATCTAGTTAATTAACAAATTTGACATAAAATAATAGATTTCATAAAACCCACAACATAATATATACATATAACAAATATAGCTGATAGTATAGGTCATATCGCTAAAACCCAGCGGCAAATTAAATGAAAAAAAACTACATTTTATTGAGTACATATAATTATATATAAATATATAA
>JAUZND010092001.1:0-14861 GCA_034780555.1 Coelogynopora nodosa | reverse complement strand
ACTTTTTTAATTTTGGATCTAATTAATTCATTTTTATTGACTAGCTTTATCACATTGCCAGCTATAAATGATGGAATTTGCAGAACCATACCTTCCTCCTTATATAAAATATGTGATTACAACTGCAAAGTTCACTTTTATATGTCAAATTACGCGACTTGGCCTATATAGTTATAGAATATATCTTTTAATTCCGTGGTAATATGGATTATTTTTATATACTATAAAGCTTGAGCTTAAGTCTCCTGCTACAATTTTTTTTCTTTCTATATTCCCGCTAGATTCCGATGACTTGGCGTCAACTCTGTGTGACGTCATCCGACAATAACGGTTTATCGATCAGAAATACAAGTGTTAGTTGCAGGTTGCAGCATTGCTACTCACCAATCTCTGAGCTCTCCGTATCACAAGCAACTTTTCTCTACCTCTCTCCAACAATTTCAACGAATGGGGTACAAACTGATTGGTTAGATTATTTTAGTTTGTGTCGCCTCTTATCCTAGCTTAATTAGCTTACTTGTCTTCACATCTTAAATATATCTTGTCAAGTCTATTACAGTAGTATACTAATACTATTATGTTATAATTAAGAAATTTTAAATGTTATGTTTACGCATTCTTATTTTTACACAGTAACATTTTTGGAAAATGAACACAGAATTATTGATAAGTTTAGTTCAAAATTGTCCTCATCTATGGAACAGTAATCACAATGAATATCGTGATATGTTGAAATCAGAAAAATCATGGGAAGAGATTGGGAAATCTTTAGGTGTGGAGGCAGTCGCTGTCCGGGCAGAATGGAGAAAATTGCGGGACAAATTCGTACGATGTAAAAGGATAAAAACCTCAAAAAGTGGAAACGCTGGAGGCTTCAGGTCAAAGTGGTGGCGCTACGAAGAAAACTTGGACTTTCTCTTGGGCGTTATAAAACACAGACCACCTACTTCCCACTTAGCGTAAGTTTATATTAGATTATGAAATATATATTTTGTCCTAAATCATTTTATACATTATATATGTAGGTATTATGAAAATGACGAAACTTCGGATCTTGATGTCAAAGATTTCGTACTAATCGGCGAGTCATCGACTGCAACTGGTGCAAGTGCAGATGTGGCTGAGGATTTTAGTGGGGTTTCGCATGGTGATGTGTGCCCCTTTGGAGAGGCATCATCTGGTTCGAATTCAGTGGTTAAATGGAATCCCACTGTTGATAGCAAAAATAAGCCATCTGTTGGTGCTAACATCGAATCTATTCTCATAGACCACATAAAGCAGGCGAAGGATGAAGAGCATTACTTTGCACTTCATGTAGCAAGCTGCATGAGGAAGTTATCAGGCAGAAACAAGTTGCAAACACGTTTTAAAATTCAGCAGTTACTGTATGAAGCTGAATGCCAAGAAACTACTGTAACCGATTTCAAATAGTCTGTGACTTATTCATGGCATTTCCATTCATGTACATAATGACGTTATGTAGATTTTGACATTTTAACTTTAATAATTTTGAAACATTTCATAATGTATATAATTTTGACCTGCTATGTAACTTTTTCATCATACAATATTTTTTTCGATATCGTATTATATAAAATTATGAAATATATATATTTTTAGAACTAGGTAAGTCATTAATAATATTAATTATAACACATTATAAAAATATGATGTAATATGCTTGTATATAAGATTATTGAAATAATTCATATATATAATGTACGTCATGTTTTTATGATTCAACTCAGTACGACAATAAAAATAGTTGTTTTTCTAAGTATTGTGTCTGCTTTCCCATATATCATGATTTATTATAATCGTGAATACTATAATCTAAAACTATTATAAACTAAAACTATAATCCACATACTATTCTCTAATGAATTAGATCAATTGCTGTTTACGCTGAGTTTTTGGAGGGAATAATAGAACTATGCAAACCACTTTCAATAAGCATTAAAAAATATTATGCTTGTTTAGGACTCTAAATAGTTGAAAATGGACAAGAAAAATATAGCCTATAATTATTCTTTTGTGTAGAATGAATTAAAATTATATTTTCATTATTCACGTTTATAACAACCGTCTGCTATTCTCTATATATTATTCACGATAAAAATCGTGTGGTAAATTTATGACGTAGTTAACGAAGTTCAAGGGAATTGCTTTATCGACAACTTTTACGTAAAATGCAATAATTCCTGTATTATTGCACATTGATCTCCTGATCAGTTCGGCTAAGAAGGAGAATCACTCGGCACCATTTAAAAAAAATGGAAGACTGTCTTGAAATAGAAATCTTCGTATTATGGGAATTCCTGAAATCCCCCCGCCTGAATGGTTTGACCCCCTTCAAATTTAATGAAAACTTGAAATGTGTCGTGATTGTAGACTTTATGCGTTATAATGAATTTATTAATTCCTAACATTGTCCCAAAAATTCGATAATTTGCTAATTATAGTGATAAAATTATCTACTAGAAATATACGTCTACTTTAAAAATAATTTAGGAATACTTTATTTGGAAAGAGATTGTCTACATGATTTTTAAGAAGTATTGGTGGTTCACATGTAGTAGTTGAGGAGAACGTAATCGGACTATATCACGAAATAAAAAATAATTAAGCGGTAAAATTACTTCTTTATGAAAGTCAGATTTATATATATATATATTGAATTTGTGAAATCTTTTGGTAATTTCGGAAGACGCATTCCAGTTGAAATTGTGTATTTTTAAACTGTTGATCAAATTGATACTGGATCCACTAGGGCTAAGTAATCATATATGAATGATCAAAAACAGTAGTTAGGTATAATATAGAACATTTAATAATTTAAGTTGATAATCCTAACGATAAATATGATTTTAATTTAGACACCATTTCAGACAACCAAAAATAATATCCATACATCTTGGATGACCTCCATTAAAGAACTCAAAGGTTAAAAATGGTGAACTAAAGCTGACCATATGTATCTATACTAAACATGCTTAATTTTTTTGAGCATAAAAAAATTAGTTGTCCCCAACTGGAAGAATACGTTCCCGTTTCTGAAGTAATTCAGAAGAGCAGAAAAGTCGTTCTTAACGTCCCTTGAAAGAAGTTTTAAACATTTCATGAATAAAATCATGTGTAGATCTAGTAAATCATGTAAATCTAGCATAGTGTAAACAATTTTATCATGAAAAGTTAATTATAGTCCACATATATCCAAAAAAAGTTAAGGACATTTTTGGTCAAAAAAATTACAACCACCACACACAGTTTCATTCACGATTTTATTGGAATAAGAGACCTTCGTGGTTAAAAAATAAACATGTCCAACCATTTTTTTAATTTTGGTCCTATACTGTTTATTGGTATCCTGGCCCTATAAAACCATAGTTAGAGTCGGTGTCGATCAATAAACTCAAAGTTAAATGTTTACATATAATATAAATAATAATCAAGATAAAACGAGCACTTAGGATAAAAATAAAATATAATTATGATTGGATATAAAAATTCCCGAATATTTCGGTTTAACAAAATATTTACTAAAGTAAACAATTGAAAACTTTGAAACAAATAACAAGTATATATATAATAGAAAAGTAGAAATATTACATGTCTTATTTTTATGTGCTATATGCTTTGGTTGTGACTTAAATCCGGAGGAAATTTAACCTATTTTTCAAGGTCGTCAATGCAACAGCAGCTAAGACAAACAAATAAGATACATTTGAAGGACAATCTAAGAAAAATAAATAAAAGGTATTTTTGAAGGTCGATATAAATGGTCTATATACATATACATTTTAAATATTTCTGAAATAAACAAATTAAAAGAATTATAACTATTTTTAGTTAATTATTGATTTTTTTCTATTATTTTCGAATTCATTTAGCATTTTTAATTAGTGGATATTAATTAGTATATATGTTATTAAACAATAAATATTATAAATTTTATAATCGCCATCTCAGCTTGGGCAAGCCAACACTTCCTCGAGCCAAAATATATACAATTTTACTATTACAAAATACAATACATATTTTGTCTGAGATTTTATACCAACATTTGCCGAATAAATCTTATTTATTTTCGGTTTCTGTCTCTTTTATGCAAGTAAAATTTAAATAAATACTTTCACTTATTAAAATTGATTATAACATTGTATAACAATATACAATACTTATATTATAACTTTATTATCATTTTACGTTCTTTAAATTGTTATTGTTTTTGAAAAAAAAGTGGAAAAATTGGAAAATGTTAAATGAGACTTCGTAATTAACATTTTAATACTAAAATTGGTTATTTTAAAGATACAAAAACATTAGGATATTCAATCAATTGTAATAAATATGTTTATCTTAACTACTTGTTTTATTTTATAGCTACTTACCTTATTCCTCCAGTTTTCTTCTGTACATAAGTTACAAACTATATTTAAATCACTTTTTTTTAGAAATGACCTATATAGTAGCCTATTCAACGGTTTTATTCTATTGGAAATATACAACACTTTTTAAAGGGACACATGTTCAGGAGAACTTGATAACAAATGCTGACTTTCGTCATCGCTAATTTCTTGAATCACATGGCTGCTGCTTGTAGTGCTAGTGCAGGACCAGAAAAGGATTTGTAAGAATGCCTTCAGGAAATAAAGAAAGAAAGAACAATAGATAATGTCAAGCTACAATTCCAATAATAATATTTAAAGAACAAGATAATCAGCCAAAACAATAGTTTTTTTTAATATAAGTTTAGAATATATATTTTTATATATTATATATTACATTTTTACATTTTTTTCTCATATTTATTGTATTTTGTCTACAATTTATGATATCATCAATATTATCAAATAAATTAAAAAAATTTAAAAGCGTTTACACGAGAGATATAAGAAGCATAAAAATTATAATTAAATTTTAAAATACATAATTTGTCAACATAATTTACACTTCAAGTATACAACTATTAAATAAACAAAACGTTATCTGTTTTGTAAATTATTGTATAAAATAAATTTACTACAAAAAAAAAAGATATAAAATGATAATCAAAAGATGTTATAGAAAGGAAAAAACTAAGTAATAAAATTTGAAACCAGTTTGTAAAGTGCGGTTTACATTAAACATATTGTTGTAAAGGTTTTCTTGGTGATAACCCGCGGTTATAACATGAATCACTTTAACAATTCATTTATATAGATTTTTTGTCTAAAACTATCTATCATGCACTATCTTTAGAGGTTATGAAACTGAAATTTAGCACACATATTTCCATCAACTATTTGGAGATTTCTATGAATAAATAGGAAAATATTTAATGAGATTTCGTATTTAACATTTAATTAAAATTTGCTATTTTAAAGATACAAACATGTATGTTAACATCAATTCTCTTAAATACATTTTGATTACAAAGTTACATTTTTATTTCGAATCTTTTGACATCAACTATAATAAAGGAGTACAGCAATTCGTGAATTTTATAAAATTTTATATAGTTTATTTTCTGTTTAAACTATAAGGAAATAGGTACGTTTTTAGATACTCGGTAAGCAATATTTTTTGAAGTCAATGGCACTATTATTATTACATTAGGGCCTATATCAACAATGTGTATGTAAAGTTAAAATAAATTTTAATACATGTTTTAATGACAATTCATGATTTCCAAGAAATTGATAAATACAAAAAATTGATTAATTTTAAAATTATACTAAATTAATATTACATTGTTCAGGTGAATAAGTAAATGCAAATTATTAAAACAATAATAAATTTAAAGAGGCTAGAAAATAAATTTTGCACATCACATTCAAATTTTCGATTCAGGTCCCTGTTTGATATTGCATCTAAATTTACAATGAAAAAAACTTCTCTTAAAAGATCAAATTTTTTGCATAAATTATCAATTGTTTCTATAATAAAATTATTTGATTAATTTAGGATTATTATGTCTCCATGAATATATAATTTTAATATGGTATTTATATAATATATCAATAATAGACAAAAAAATGTAAAATATAAAAAAAATTGTACTCAAAATTTCAGTAGTCGTTATTGGTTAATTTGGCATTAATTTAGTATAATTTTACTGTTCCTATCGATTTAATCGATTACTCGTTGATGGAGTTAATGTATGATTTGCATAGAAATCGAATAAATGAATGAGTCAATAATTCATTCAACAACTTAAAACAGTAAGTACTACTTAAATTAAGTAATTAAAACAAATCCGATATCTATGGTGATTAAATATTACATCAATATTATTTATATTCGAAATTTAGTCCGAACAACAATATTCCTGTCAGACAATTAAACAAATAGGCATCAAATAATGAACAGCACAATAGAGATTATTATACCCCTGAATCTTTACGAATTTACGAATTAACGCATGAATCTATAATATTTCTTTATTTGTTCAACTTCGATAAAAGACAGTTGTCTTTAAATAAATAAAATTTTATTTAGCATATTTTTTATATCACTACACTAAATTACTCAAAGTTTGACTAATTTAAAAATAGGTTAATATGTCTATTTTGACTGACCACAGTTCGGAGGAGAATTAATATTACAATTAATTTTATGTTATATTTACATGGAAAATGTATTAAAAAATCAGCGCTTAAAAAACAAAAAGTCCTGTTTGTAAATAAGTTGATCCATTTATATTACATAAAAAATAGTAGAAACAGGTATCCCACACCCCCTATTACATGTGAATAAAGTTACATCAGCCAACAAACTTGAATACTTTATATTTTTTGTGTAAACATTTTTTGGGCTACTGTTTATATAATTTTAATAATAAAAATAAGACATTCCATAATCCATGCAGTGAAATCCCGCATTAAGTGTCGAAGTTTGATAAAATATTTATATTTGTTGATTTTAGTACCTACTTTTAGTTTTTTAGTTAGCCTTTTTAACTAAATATATGCTTACGTATAAAAAAGATTTCAATTTTACTAAATTTGGTTTAATTTTGTATAACTGTGCACTGAAAAGTGTTCATATCTTAATCATATTTTAAAATATTACTAGGAAATCCGTCGTGATACAGTCTGACGTTATTAATGTAAAAATTAAGTATAGTACTAATCTGAAATTATGCATTTTTTATATCTATTTTGAAATCAAAAAACAGAAACTTACATTATTGATTGGTTGAAAAAAGTAAAGAATAATTTTACTTGAAATATCTAAAAAATTGACTTTCCAGAATAAAAACAATCAATTTGAAATATATTTTAAAATATGATTTATATATGCAATATATTTTCAATATGTTAATACACTTCAGTTTTGAAAAAAAAAAATTGACAAAGGAATATTCTATTTTTATCCTCTTTCTAATGGCAGATATATCTTAAGTAATAAATCTTTGGTTATATTAAATAATTGATATATAGTACTAAATAAACATATAATTAATAATATTTATTTAATTGTAAATTGAATAAAATTGAAACTTAATGTTTTTTTAAAAGTTGTATATATATATAATCAACATCGTAATTATTTGATTTTACTACGAACTTGATCAAAAACTAAAAATTAGATGTATTAAAAAATTAGAAAGATAGGAAATTGTGGATAGCATTCACTTATTTATTATAGGCTAGCAAATATACAAAAAATAAATTTCAAAAATAATATTCCACATATTAAATTTTGACAATACTCAAGAAAACATATTAGTTATATTTTTGTTTAAATAAATTCAATGTCTAATGGTTTTTGCATCATTTGTATAATGAATTTGAGAATTCTGATTTGAGTTAATAAGTGTTAGCAATTATTTAATAATTTTTTAGATGCCAATGTCCCTAGTTAGACAAAAAAATAAATATGTATCAAAATTCAACTTTGTATAACATTTTCAAAATATTATGTCTAAGAAGTGGTATCCTCCATCAGTGGGGGAAATAACAATAATATTTATAGGTGCAAATTTTTATTTTTACCTATGAGAAGATCCTTATTTTCGCCCTCTTTTCGAAGCTTTTAAAATATAATTCTTTTATACCATATAAAATAACATCTTTTATATTTGATTAATATTTTATCACAGAAATTGTCCAATGATTGCTGTGGTTCTAAGTTACCTACATATACCCTGAATTCGTTTTGTGTTTAAGTTATTTGAGTGTATTTGTCCTCTTCATACCACAAAATACGATTTAATTAATCTTTTTTAAATTGACGATAATTTTCATTAAATTTGAATTTGACAACACTTGCTTCAAAAGAACACCGCCGAAAATAAAATCCAATCTGAAAAATTAGTCGCCACCATCGATTACTATCAATGATAGAGAAAGTAGTACATGGGAATATAATACAATTAATTGATAGTTCCTCCAATTTAATAGTGATGCATTAACTTACGAAGAGTGTCATAATCAATCCTATTGAGGTTGCTGCCCAGGAAAATCCAAACCAGCTGTTAATTAATCCGCCAAGTAACGATCCAAACAGTGTTCTATATAATATATATATGAACATTACACAAACAAGTATATTATAAAATAAGTATGTTCTTAACGGTAGTAATTATGTTTTTTAGTAGAAAATTAATAATTATTAATTGTTCAAATAATAAAAAATCTACATTTAAAAAAGATAAAGAACAGTTGAATGAGATTTAAAATAACAATATAAAATTGTGTCTCGATTTTATTAAGACCATAAAAAATTAAATTTTATTAAAAAGGTTTATTAAATATAGTGTATGTGATATACAACATATTTATATTATAACTTCATAATAACAATATGAAAAATCAAGATATCTATTGTTCGTCAATTTTTTTTAATTCACGTTATTCGATTTTTTAGTAAAGGTAAGTATATAGTGTTAAATCATTGTTATTAATCATATCATATTTGATATATTTTAACAAACAAAAAAGGTTTTCTAATTTAAAAAATATATTTCAATTTTAAGATAATATATTACTTTATGTGGTTCTTATATTGATTTAGATAAGCATACTACTATAGTGCCAATTGAAACAAATTATATTAATAGTGCTTTAATAATATAGAGGCGGATAAAGGGGGTGGCTAGGGTGTCTAGCCAATCCCTACTAAATTGAGTAAATTTTATGAAAATCAAAAATGTTATATGTTATTCGAAAATTCGATGAAAACGCAAAATTCGGAAAATTATGAAAATTGGAAATATAAAATTTCCGAATTTTGAGATTTCATAAAATTTCCGAATAACATATGGGGAAATTCTATGAAAACGCAAAATTATGAAAATTATATAAAGAAAATTTCATTTTAACATCTTTGGCTTCAATCTTCGGTATAGCAATGACTCTATGTACAAAGGAGGTTGGTGTCTACCCTGTATTATATTTTTAACATCATTAAAAACGCGGGAGCATTTTCAAAAAGATCATTTGTAAATTTTAATAAATCGAAAGAGACTCTAACGCATCACACAACTACTGCTTATCAGCAACAATGCTTACAATATGTGTCATGTATAAAATCGCAATTATATAATCCTGAATGCAGAATAGATGCACAGTTAAACTCCACTGTTGGAAACAATGTGAACACCAATCGACATGTTCTGCCAACAATCGTCGAAGCAGTTTTGTGCTGTGTAAAACAACACATTAATTTACGTGGGGATCGTGATGATAACGTTGAGTATGGGAAACAACCTGATCACAATGAAAGTTATTTCGTAGCATTTATTCAACTTCTATCGAACAATAACCCTTTAAGAAACACCACTGCAATCCGTGACACTCTCAAAAAAGCAAACATTAATATAACACACTGCAAGGGACAAGCTTACGACGAGCTCTGAAAAGAAAGGTGTTCAAGCATACATAACATTTTGGGCTCCAAATACAGATTACCAATGTTGTTTTTTACATTCGCTAAATTTGAATATCTCTCATCTAGCATCATAAATATGATGGATTCTTGTCGGCAGTTTTTTTCCTTTTTCGATAATTCTCCCAAGCGCCAGACATTTTTTCCACACGTAATTCATACTATAGCTCCCGATATCAGAAAAAAAAGTTTAAACATGTGTGTAAAACCCGATGCATTAAAAGGCACACAACTTTCGAAGCAATCATGGAGCTCTAGAAATATATAGTGAAAACACTTGATGAAATTTGTGACTAATCGGAAGATCCTGTTATATATTCAGAAGGGGAAACCTGGAATTTGGACCCCGCAACACGAACAACGGCCAATGGTTTAAGACAGACCCTTACTCATTTTTGTCACATTGTTAACTTTATTATGGCTAAAGAAGGTATTGAACCGATGTCTCCAATTGTGTCTTGCCTTCAAGAGGTGAACTCATGAAAATTTATTTGTGGTTCCAAAAAAATGATCAAATACTGAGATATTATTCTACTCTTCGCTCTACAGTTGATGTATGGTTTTCTTCTGTTTATTATAAATCTAAACATCTGGCTCAGCTAATTGACTGTCAGGAAACATCTAGAAAAAAAGTACACCGAAATAAGGTTACTGTTCAAAATTTTGAAGATTATTTTAAACTAAATCTTGCAATTCCATTTTTAGCCTCGATTTCTGGTGAACTGACATCTCGAATTGGACAGAGCAAACGTGCACATTTTAAGTTATTCTCTTTAATGCCACATACTATTGTCAAAAAAGATGAAGAAGTTCAAACGGTTATATTGGCAGATATTCTGTTGTCTAAGTGGGACTCAATTCTACACATTAAACATCGTCTTTTAAGTGTGAACTACGTATAGGTGAAGGCAACTTTGTCTTCATACTGACTTGCAATCCTTATTCATCACCAAATTAATTAAATCACATGAAGACAACGTTTTTACCCAAATATTAGAAAACTCTTGCTCATTTTGTCAGTTTTACCTATCGGTAGTTGTGAAGCTGAACGAGCATTCTCTTGTGTTCGTTGAATACACACTTGGCTTCGATACAGTATGAGTCTGTCTGATCTTTCTGTAATCGCAATGAATTGAAATAATGTATCTCTCTCAGTTGATAAGATATTGTGAAACGATTCATTGCTCTCCATCTTCGTCGCATGTATACAAGCACTTTATTTGCCTAAATAATGTATAAGGACATTTAAGCAGGTATACGATTGAATCGAAGTATACCTACATATGAATTGTAAATGCATGTAATTGTGAACTCTTCTGACACTACATTAAGGCAAATTGCCATATAACTATAATAAAAATCGTTGCGATATTTCATAATTTTGTAAAATTATATGTTATATATTTTAATAATACTTTAGTGTTAAATATATTTTTTGTCTAACACTCGATTATTTTGATTTTAAAAATATAGGTAATAGTTGAAAATAATGTAATTATTTATTCGGAAAATTCAGAAGAAAAAAAAATTTATTCGGAAGAAAAGTCTAGCCACCTCCTCTTTAAATTCCTAGTAGATCCGCCACTGTAATGCTAGTTACTATAAATTCAAAAATAGTAATTAACATTTATTAAAATATAAATCTTACAGATAAAATATCTTACTTATTTCACGTACTTATTATATTATCTTTATCATATATATGATTTAATTTGTACAATTTATATATATATATATATCGTCTTCTAAAATAAACATAAAATGAAATAAAAGTTGGTTTTATAGCAAGAGCCAATTTTAGTATAAAAATTAATTCAATTATCATATATATTAATAATAATAAAACTAAGACTATAATATCATGTCTTACTGCAATTCAACAATTAAATGATGGTTTTATATTTTTGGAGATTATGTATAAATAGATAAATTATGTTACTATTAAATACTTAATGACAAACAGAATATTATAAAGTAATATTATTAAGAAATTAAAAGATATATAATCTGAAAATAACAAGGCCATGTTATTAATTTTATAATCTAATTGTCATAAATCAATACGAGCCAGCCTATAAGTGTCGATATTTAAGAATAATATGTGAAAATAATATTTACATCATTGTTAAAATCTTACATGTCTCCATTTATCAGAAAAAAGGCAGAATTACCTTATGGGTATAACTTTTTATTCATATAAAATTTAAATAATAAATATTGAAAGTTATTGTTTCATTATTTATAGACCGATATCAATCATATTTGTATTTTTTATGCTTCACAGTCTCAAATTATTTAAATGACGAAATATCTAACAGATTTTACGATATTTGAAAAGTGCACATTGTAAAGTAAAAGGTTATTAAAAAAGTTTTTTAGAAAAGTTTAAATGATTTACTGCTACGTTTCATATTTAATATTATTATATTATAGTATTTTTCACATATATACATTTTAAACTTTTTCGACAATACAAAACATATCTGTTTGATCTAAATAAAGGTAAATATGTACTTTATCCTACAATTTTTTAAATTGTTTTTATTATTTAGTATATATGTATATTATTTATACAGTTTTCAGCTAATATATACATTACTTAAGTTTCCATCACTGAGGGAAAAAAAGTGTCTTCAAAAACAAAAAAATGTGTCCCACGACTGTAGCGTGCAGAACACACTTTTTCAACACACTTAATTAAATATATTTATTTGTGTAGTATAACACATTTATGTGTGGAGTTATAACACATTTAAGTGTGTGATTAAACACATTTAAGTGTGTTGAATTAAGTGTGTTGAAAAAATGTGTTTTGTTGGGACATTCTTGGGACACATTTTTTGTGTTTTTGAACACACTTTTTTTTCTCAGTGTACATACTATAATACATGGTAGGATGCTGCACGTTAATTGAACTTACCCAATAAAAAAGAAAAAAGTAAAAGCAGAAGACACGGCTCCGAAAATTTGTAATTGACCATCAAGACATCTTCTAAAGATTATTGAAATAAAAAATATAATTTTTAATCCATAAAATTGTAATGTTTGTACATGTTTTCACATTTTAAGTTACAAAAATGCAAAATATATCCATTATAGATCTGCATTCTTAAATTATGTTTTGTCATCAAAATAGATTAGGCCTACCTGTTGTTTACTAATATATACTTTTATTAGAAGATCATATTCTAATATACGATACGAAATCCCTTTAAATTTGTTAATTTTTAAAATAAATTTAATAACATTTTTAAATAAAATGTAATAAAATGTAATAAAATGTAATAAAATGTAATAAAATGCAATAAAATGTAATAAAATGTAATAAAATGTAATAAATTATTAATAAAATTTAAAAAAAGTTAGTTAATTTGTTAATGGACAAAACAAAAAGTTTGGATTTTCAAAATTAGTAAAATTTCAATCACAATAAGACCTATATCTGCAACAATTTGTTCTTGGAACTGTTGTACACCATGTACTTTACACAATTTTTATGAGACATAAAATGAACTGATATATTCTCTATGGTCCAAACATCCATATATTTCTCATTTCTTTAGATTATAACTGTATGTTTATATTTTATTAACCATCATGAAACAAAAAAGTTTTATAAATAATCTTTAATGAAAAAAGCAGCTAATTTCACGTTATAAAATATTGATACTTGAAAATGATTCATTCATTTCTCAATCCGTAAGCCCATTTAATCGTCAAATTTGGTTTAATTCAGCATTAAAATGTTAATTTAATGTTAATGTTTAATTTAATGTTAATGTTTAATTTAATGTTAATGTTTAATTTAATGTTAATGTTTAATTTATTGTTAATGTTTAATTTAATGTTAATGTTAATTTGAAATATAATAATGTAAATGTAAATGAAATTTAAATAATATATTGTGTATAAATTTGGAGGTAAAAACCTTAATAAACTATAATATATATTTGTAAATTGTAAATTATAACAAATGTATTTTTTATAATCATTGCACTATATTTATACTATAATTGATAAATATTGCCTTAAGTATTCATTTTGTATTATATAGTTATACATAATTACTGTTAAAGTGTTGAAAAACTACTCAAAATCTGAATACATTGTAATACACCTACTCGGCTATATTGTAAAGTTCACATCCTGCCAAACAGATATAGACGGCCAGGAGCGCCGCACAGACATCCAAGCAGAGAATGTCCAGCCAGAGATGTGAGTTGATGGGCAGAAATGGTGCCGGACCAATCACCATTACAAAGCATATGGACACTGAACTTGTCAGAAACATTGTGAGTCGATTTCGAATTGCCTAAATGATGTAAAAGATTCCTATTATCATATAAAACAAGAAGGCTAAAAAGTTTCATTCGAGTAATAAGACAAGATAAATGGGACAACTATTTGGACAATTTTAAAACTTTTTGAGACCTTCTTGATGTACTAGAATTCTCCAGGTGCATTGCTATTTTTGCTCCAATAGTTTGGCTATTTCCAGATGTTGTATAAATTTGAAATTCTGTATATTTATAGACTTATAATGATAAAATTTATTAGACCTGTAATAGACTAGTATTTCAGAATTGTATTAGACTTGTAATTGATTTGTATCACACTTGTACTATTTGTAAATTTAGGTTACATCGATTTTAGTGATAAAATTATTTTATGACGCATCAGGGAACACTTTTCAGTTGAAATTAACACAAGGTGTTTTGGTATCCTTAATAACACAAAGTTAAATATACGCGAGCTAATTAATATTATCTACAACATATTACAGGTAGGTTCATAAGTTACAACGACATAGATTTTATGAAACCTATTTGGAAATAACAATAATAATAATAGTTGGAAATGACACGATAGATGTACCCCTTTATCTGTGAGAGCGCAGGTATGAATTCATTACAGCGACAGGTACAGCGACAACAAATGCTATAGAAGTTTGCCCATAGATTTCAAATATTTAAAATTTCTAAAAATAC
>JAUZND010092000.1:0-14861 GCA_034780555.1 Coelogynopora nodosa | reverse complement strand
TTGGTTTTTCGGGGGTGGGAAGGGGGCGCAACTTGTGGGAGTCGAACCCCTCTAGGAAAAAGCTGGCTACGCCCCTGTTTAATTTGATTAGTTTCATAGAATTATAACATTATAGATACTATTTTTTAATTATTATTTTAGTTCTACCATTAACATTTATTTATATTAAATTTATTAAACTAATTAATTAAAATATTGAATTATTCATAATAGGGCATTCATTTGGCCAGCTTGTATTATTATATCAATGTATTTTTAAATTAACTTTGGGTATTTTATATAATATATACAATTATGTAAATGCTTGTTGACACTTTAGACATTAATATTTAAATAATGAAATTTGTGATTATATTACACCATTACAACTTCAAAAATTTAATTTAAGAATGAAAAAACGACGCATTAAAGGTTTGATGTCTGAGGAAAAGTGAGATTTTTTTATTATCACATGTTTGTTTAATTTGTTACTATTTGTTTTTTATGCATTAATTAAATTAATTAATTAAACTGAATCATGCTAATTTCTACTTTTATGTTTTAGCCTTCTTGACATAAATGCAAACTATTCTGACATTTGGTGTGCAAGAATGACAAACACAGTAATCAATGCTATTGATTACTCTGAACTAAGTGCTAGAAAACTTTTCAGAAAATATAGAAATGTAAGAACTTCATTTGTATTTTTATCTTCTACAATTATAATTTATTTAAAACTATTTTTTCTGTTTATAGTTGATTATACTGTAACCTCAATATAGTGCATAAACCAAAAATTTTAAAATTGTTTATTTCTTTCACAGCTCAATTCTATTGAAAAGTTATTGCTATATACTATTTAAAAATTTGAATTGAATTATATTAAATATTGTTGTCTTAAATTATAGATAATAGATTGTTATGATTATCTTAAGAAGTTTTTATATCTTTTGGATGACCAGTTATATAGTGTTGTATTTATATAATGAGATTTACATGTTTTTTCCCAAGTTTTATTTATATGCAATTTCAAACAATTAAATATAATATTGTATATTATTGTAAAACTTTGCCAGATATTAGTAGGTCACTCTAAGGTCATTCCTAATCAAACAGTTATATTTTTATAAAATATTATCCACTTGTATTAATTATATTAACAAGTTTATTTAAATTCAAATCAGTATCAGTAAAAACATTTAAAATATACTAAATTGTATATAAAATATCGGTCTCGCTAACCTCATATATTTTATAAACTAAATCAATTTTAAATGATAACATAATTAATCTCATAAATCATATTATTATTATAGCAAATTTTTTTAAATACAACTTTATTGATAGCTGTAAAAATTTATCAACACAACCTAAAACTGATTTAACAGCGACCTCTGTAGTACCTAACTTTCAAGCAACTATGGTTTTGAAAATATTTATTTCCCATTTCCTTAAATTGCATCTGATGCTGTCACCACAGAATATAATATTCAGTATACTAAAGTACCGATTTTTATTTCTAGACTATTTAATTGCAAACAGATTTCAAATTTAGTTTTTTTTATTATTGTCATCTTGGTGATTGCCAATTCTAAATGAATTTGGCTATGTCTAAAATGCTATCTTTGTAAAATATAATATGGTTAATTCATTATTTGAAAACGTCTCGATCTTTTCATAGATGTCCATACATTTTATAAATACTAATAAAGTATTTTGTAACAATTGTTTTTTATGCATAAAGTTATTGGTTTCTTGATTGTTTTCTTGAAAATAGTAACTAGTATATTTTTATCGAATAAGCAGGTTAATTGTTTTTTATGTAATTGTTGTTCAATAATTTTTGTAAATGTAATAAATTTGTATCTCTCCGGTTGTACGTAGATAATAATTGGTTTCATATGTTAGACACATATTTACCGATATAATTCACCCCCATTTTAAAGATTTTAATACTAGCAATTATCTGCAATTATACCCTAGTGCTCTGTTGACATTTTCGTTGCCAAATAGACGCGGCCGTTGGCCGACATCGAGCACAAGTACAAGTATGAGGAGCCGGATGCTCCACTTCTGCCACGGGTTCCGATGATAGACCGAGTGTGGACCGCAGGCAACTCCACCAAGAAACCGGATGAGATCATCGCAGTGGGTCTCCGCGAGATGCGCAGGGGGACCTCGGCACCAGTTAGAAAGCAGACGCCTAACATGTATGCCTGGCGAATGTTTTGTAGTTTTTGTGTAATATAGTCAAAAGTATGTTCTGCAAGTCGTCGTAGATATCAAACAATTATGAGGCTGATAATCCTTATCGACAATGTGTGAGCCTGCTTATTTGATTAAACTAGGTATACGTTTATAAATCCAATATTAAATTAACGGCAAATGAAAAATTGTGTTAATTAATTTAGCCTACTATACTACCACCTAGTACGTGTTGTAAAATATTAAACAGTATTATATAAATATATTACCAGAAAACATTATTCACTTAATAACATTTGTACTCCATTTGACAATATATAAATATGCTGAGCAATGAAATAAATAGCAAATTACCGTAGATTTATAAATCACCACAAAAAGTTAAAATTACTTAGCTGTTACATTTTTATACTAGCATTACTATGAGTTTATTTTTACTGATAACAAGTGTATTTGTATAATTTAATCTTTCTATGGTGGTTTACACAGATTTGTTCAATTGTTGATTCTTTATTTCATTGTATACTATGCCAAACTAAATATGTATGAGTGTTTCATATATTTTCCACATTTAACCCATCTATCATAAAAATCTATAGTTAAACATATTTAGTTAAAATATAGTACTTAGTTATTTATATTGTTTCCAATATTGTATTACCACCGATTAAATGTTTTTTATCCTAAGATAACAATTATTTTAGAAGTAAATTACAACATGCACCGAACATATCATAATTAGGCAATATTATACAATATGTGTTACATACAGTACACATAGTATTCCGTTTTGTGGGTATTGATACATTTTGCATATATATAAATATGAATAGTGTATGGACCATGAATACATACAGACTTTCTTACTATCAGGTATTTCAACAAATTATTTCTGTTGATTGACAACTGTGGTGAGTTGATTGTAGTCGATTATTGTCTCAGCTGTCATTGTTGTTGTCTTAATTGTTGTTTTGCCGTGTATTGTATTAAATAGTAACCATGTGTACGTTTAGAGTTTAGTTAAGGGTATCACCTTTCTTATTTGAATACTTAATCATAGTATTATAACAATTTTTGTTTGCAATTAGGATGTTGTTAGTTTAGTTTATAAATTACTGTTGATCTTTTTATTTTCTGTATTTTCTTTAGTTATGAATATGTTTTATTTTTATTTTCATTAATTCTTTTAACAATTTACTCTATTATAATTGTAATTATTTTTTGTGCAATTTTAACCATTTTTTATCTTAAAAATGTTGATCCTAATTTAGTCAGAATGTTTGTAATTTTTACATGTTTTAAATATTCAAATAAAAATTAACAAGTATGATTATTGTTTCTTATTAAACCAAAATCTCATTTATTACAATTTAGTTTTCAAGCTTCACCACGATTATCTGCATTAGAACGATCAAAAGCGGTACAAGGTGAGTTGGCTGGGATTTTACTAAATAGTTGTAATTAAATTTAAATCACTTTCAATTTTAATTAAAATGTTTGTCTTCATGTTAACATTTAATTCATCTATACTTTTATAATATTATATTTGAGCGCCAGCTGTTTCAAGATAATTTTTTTATTTATATATTTAGTATTTGATATTATTTAATGTTTTATTTTTTATGTTAGTTTTGTTTACGCTGTATATACTATTCATATATATTTTATGTGAAGCTGACATTTTAATTATTATATTGAAAAAAGTCCCTAAAATTGATTCCACTGTTTTTCTACAAGTCTGTTCAAATTGTCTGATATAAATGTGAATCCAATAACAAACTAAAACAGTAAAATTTCATTCTTTTAAGTTGTTAAAAGTATGCAACTTGCGGTTCTAAATAATACCATTCCAACCCCCACTGTGAATGGGTCACCTGTGGCCAGGCGTGGGAACCAGACGTGCCTCCTCGGCCGTCAACACCGGGCAGAACATCCCCTCAGCAGCCGCTGCCCAGCGCATGCGCCGACGTCTTCACACCGCCACCCTCGCCTCTCGGCCCGACACCGGCTCGGCTAGTGATGCAGCGCAGGAAGTTTTTGTGTCCTCGGTGAGCTCCCTAAAGCCGGTGGCCCAACCAATGTCAACTCGTATGGCGATCCCGTTGGACCGACGGTTTGTGGATACAATGGGGGACAATGAGAAGGTGATGTTCCACATCAAGAAGTTCTGGGAACCCTCGAGCAACCCGATCACCGTAGGGGATGACTATTGTCGCGGTGAGTTTGTGTTGCATCGAGCGGCGGCTTCTGCGCTATGTGCTTGTTGTTTTGACATTTATTGGTCTGGATAATATAATCTGCCTATCGGATACAATTTTATGTAATATCTGAACGGGGAGGATGAAGAGGGATGGGGGCAAACAAAGTAGCGTGTAGGAAAAACGAAAAAGGAGGTAAAGAAAATATGAAGGAGACAAGCTTAAGAAAATTAGGTAAAGGAAAAAGGAAAGGGTAGAAATAAAAAAGAGGAAGAATAAGAGAGGTGTTGATAAAAAAGTATTAGAAAAACGTTCTTGTTTAATTTTTTTAAATAATGGATAGCTGATAATATCTTATCCTCCTCCATAATTGCGCCGACAGTTCAATTAAAACTACAAGTATAAACACCTATGTTTTCATTTATCAATTTTTTTTGCAGTTTTCAATAAAAAAAAATAATAAATCCGGACTTGGCCTTTTTTTCTACAAGTTAATAAAGTTATGCATACAACTTGTTCGGACAATTTCCAAATGCTAGTGAAAACCCTGAGCACCCTTTACAATAAATATGGAATATTCCGCGAATTATAAGTACTGTTACAGTTACAGTAAACTTAAATAGCAAAAAAAATTAAAAAATGTTGGTTTGTTTTACATTTTATTATATTTGTTTATTAATGACTTATAAGTATTATGTGCGGTGACTTTTCACAAATGCCTGAATGGAAATTGTTGTTAAATCTAACTTTATAAATGAGTAAGATTTAGCGGAGCATTTTTTAAATCTATATCGATGCATTACAAATATGCATTGGTGGTGCATGTGTATTTTTTTAAAAATTTTAATGATGTTTCTTTTTCATAGTTTTACATTTAGTATTGTTATTTAATAATTTTTTCCTTAACTTAAATGTTGTTAAACGTTGACTTTTTTTAAGGTTCACCGTTTGGAATCGCTCGAATATTCTCTAAATTGTAGTCAATGTACATTGTAGGTCAGTCTGAACCTACTTCATACTGCGGTTGAATATGGATAGGTGTACTAAAAAAGTTACTCTTTCAAGGTTTATAAAGAACAATGGTATTTATGCTTATTGCCAAGTTCTTATAATAAAGTTTCTTTCATCTTGATCGGTTTACCTCTAGCCATATACGCGCTGTCCCATAACATCACTAGCAAAAGGCGAATGTGCCCCTGTTCTAAGTGTAAAACTGGTAAGTATAACTTACGTTCAAGTGTCTGTTCGTTCTTATCCTGGTATAACAATTGTGATCTCACTTGTTTTGTTCAATCATTGTAACGATACGGTTTGTTTTGTTTGAAACATAATTTTGTGCGTTATTCGTTTTGTTACCTTTAAAAATATAATAAAAACATCAAATCCTGCCATCACTATTTTATTAAAATTATTTTGTTATTATCTTTTGTAATTAATTGTTAATTATACAACTATTTCAATATTGTGTACTTGTCATATTTCCATGATATCTGCTACTCTTTGAGATTTGTATAATATAATTTTTTAACTTATTTCAAAAATCAAAAATAGCTTTTTAAAACATTATTTAATTAAAATTTGTTTTGCTTCCACTTTGGTCATATTGAAATTGATCAATATATATATACAATCTTTATATATTTAATTCAAAGTGGACAACAAAATAAGCATTGTTTTCACTTTCAATCATGTATAAATTATGGGGTAAATATTATATAATATTATTTTCATATTCCATTGAGGATTCCTACAGTTTTTACAACATTTATTTTGTCATAAAAAGTATGAAGTATGATTGAAAAATCACGAAAAGTCGCAAATATATATTAAAAAGTTTTTTTTAATTCTCAAGATTATTTTTTCTTTTTGTTATAAACTTTTATGTATGTTTGTTTTGTATATAAACTGCTGTTTTTTTGCAATTATATATTTTTTAAAGTATAAACTGATATTAAATATTACACAATTGTTTATTTGATAAAATTGTTTTGTAGCTTTATTACCAATGGTATGTATGGAACCTATTTTTGAGAAGTATTAAAAAGTATTGAAAAATATAAAATTTTATTCTAAAGAAAATGCCTATGTAGGGCCTAATCGTTATGTCAATATAATATCCATTGAACCAGGTGGAAAAGACACATATGTACTGGACACGACTACTAACTGGTTAAGCTTTATTGGCGGCGAAATTAACCCAAGTAAATATGGAGGAATCATCGATGCATTTACCGGTGAGACCATTTTATTATTTTATTAACTGATGCTATAGAGTTAAATTACCTGATTAACACGAATAGGTAGCTATAATCACAATACTCTAGATTTATTTATCATCCATCCGAAATACAAACTTAGAAACTATTTCTAAATCTTCTTTGTATCTTTGTATATAAACGTAGGACTTCTTTCAATGTCGTGTATTTATCTGTCTATTCATCTGTGTATGTATTACCTAAATAATTACCAAAATGCACTTTTTCTTTCTTTCTGTACTAACATATATCCTATTTTATTTTCAAACAATTATTACATATTAATTGAAACGAAATGTTAACCAAACAACCAGCAGAAATAAACATCTTAACCCTGCTTGGATTAAGGTTAGTAGTTATCCCTCTTGTCCTTCTTAGGATAGGTATATCTATATTAATCACTTAAAAACTCACCTGAACAACTTCAGAGATCAAATCTTCTGCAGGTTATTTTGATTAATCGTTTAATTGCATTATCCTTCATTATATCAAAACTAAATTGATAAATATTGGAGTATTGAAAAAATATATTTTTACTGATAATCACAATTATTAAGTTAATTAACTTAGAAATAATAAAACAATCAAATGCACTATAAACATATAGGTACACCCATTTCTCTCAAAATCACACACATTTAAACAGCGGACAATTAGTTTGGTCCATAGTCAAATTGACATCTTTCAACACAATGAGAATATAGTAATTGATTAACCTGCAGAAGCACAGAGAGTAGACTGGTTAGCAAAACACACATCTTTGCAGTATATACCGAAATGAATACACCAACCAACCAAGCTGCGCTGCATTGTGGTAAAAACAAATGAGCTATTCGATTCTCTGCAATTTATAGAAGATCCGTTTCTGTTGTCCTAGAGATTAGCTCAGTCTACTGTAAGTTTACCAAATTACACTCACAAAATCGTCTTATCGGTATTCTTATTTTCTTTTAATATCGATAATTTGGGTTTTAATATTATACTTTCTGATCAGAGTTGCGATAAATAGTCAGTGGATTCAACAAACTGTAGTATGTGAGTAAATTGTTTCAGCAAGAGTTCATCTTTGTCAATCTCAAAATTGGATAATTCACACAACCTTCTGACCACTCATCAGACACAGTTGTATACACCGCAGGGAGGAAGCAGAGATAAATTACATTCCAAGGATTCGAAACCCGCACCTCTACACCCGAGTAGGCTATATTTCAGCCCCCTATACTATTGGGCGTATATCTATCGCACTGCCCCGCCTCCCCCTGCCACCAGCGAACATCCCTCCTCGGGAGTATTACACCATCGAGAACGAGACTGGGTGTCTGATCGCCCGTCAGCTCACCTCCGACACCAAGGCTAACATCGGGATCAACGGGGTCCCCGTGGGTCGTGAGTTCCCCATCTCTATGCGGGAGGCTTTGGACACGGAGCTCAAGTGAGACAGCGCACTAGATCCTGGTTTTGTTAGATATGTTTAGTATACACGTGAAAAAGTTGGTACATTTGTTTTAAATGATATTGAAAACCTGGAAAACTGAAAGAATGTTATAAAATAGGACTTATCTCATATGTCGGGAGTGACATAACGTTAGTATACGCTTAATCTTGTAGGTATAACTGATTTTTTATAAGCAATAACCATGATTGTATTAAGACTCTTTATTATTAATAAGTCGCTATATTTCTGTTTAAATTATTTTTTATTTTGTGAATTATAGTTAGCAAAAAAGTGCGCCATTTTGGTTGCACAGAAATAATACAGTTTCGACCAGTGTTCGTTAGTCAATCTACTTGTAATAAAGTTAAATTTTCATTAATTTTCTGTAATGTTGATCAGCGTATATATATGAATGATATTTCTTTATTAATTGTAAACAAAGAAAATTTGCTTTGCTAAACGTCAATGAATCAGCGCAATCATTGAATGCGGCTTTTTGTTTACTATTGTTTACAGTTGTTTGGTTCTTCTCTTTGGTAACCTGATACCGGTTCACGCACGAGATATTCTGAAGTTGCACTAGTTATTATGTATAATTTCATAGTTTCATGTTAGTTCCCATGCTACTTGATTCGTTTGAAAACTCTTGGAATTTAAAAGTTGCTTGACTAGAAATTAATTTAATTACTTCTTGTAAATCTTTTTCAAAATGCACAACCAGTTAAATAAAAATAGTATTTTCGTATATATGATTATTATATTATCAAGGTATATTATACAATGACACTGGTTCTTGCATTTTTAGAATTATTAATTGTTTCATTTTTTCAATTACTTTATAGATTTTTTATGAAGTTTATAAATTGTAAATTTTTTTAATAATCTATTGCTAATTGGTATAACTCGAATTTTAATTAATATGATGTTAAGTAACTTTATACATATTATTTATTCACTTTTATTAGGTCCTTAGTTCGTATTTACGCTATAAGTTACGCTCTTGTAATTTTATGTGATAAAATCACTATGTAGATGTTGTTCATCTTTTTTTCTACCCATCCAATTTATATTTTGCATTTATAACGTTTACTTTGGTTAGTTTCTTAAATTATCTCATTTTTTTCTATTTTCATTAGTGTGTTTCATTTTCTAACAACAAATATTATATATAATGATTATCCGATGAAGTAATCCTTTAATATTAATTTTCCGAGTAATGTTTGGCTAATTAGTACCAAAGAAGATGTGCCATCTGTGTTCCTACTGCCAATGATATTGGGCATTGAAACATTATTGTATTTGATGGCAATTATTAATTTAACAAATTATCACCTCATTATCAATCACGTAACAAATTTACCAAGTGATATATAAGTGATAATTCTTTTTGTAATCATTTGATATTTTGCGTTTTATTTCCCATCATACATTATAAACGTCAATATTTATATTAATATTTTTAAAATATTCTTCTTCTTTATTCTTTATTAATTTTCCTTTGATTTACCTTGATGAAACTTTATCGTGCTTTCATGATAAGTTTGTCAAATATGTTGCAAATAATTACTAATTATTTATATTACTATATATAACAAATTAGTCGGTTCTTTATTAAATAAATATTTTGAATATTAAACGACCTTGTTTTAAAAATAAAACTGAAAATTTGTATAATTTTAAATTTGATAATATGTTGTTTAGCGGAATATCTTGTATTAGATAAATACGTTTTAAAAGGGGGTATATTCTGTAGTTCTGTATTTGATAGAATTCAAATTAATTCAAAGATATTTGCAAAAAATCGAAAAATATTTCATAACTGAAAAATAGGCCATCAATAATGATTACCACAAACAGACAATGGTGTATATTAAAACAATTTAAATATTTACTCAATGTTACTGTAATATCTTTTGAAAAATGAGGTGCCAGTTATGAAAGCAAAGAAAATTTAAATATGGTTTACTGTCTTTTTATAACAGTTGCACATGGTTATAATCACATAGATAAATCTCACGTGACCACATTGAACCCGGTGAACGTGACAACTTCAAACCCAGTGACTTACTTTCATGAGTCTTATAGCTCCTATTCAGTGGTCTATAATTACCTATTTTAATTAGCTCGGTTTTGACCTCTTTCAACCATTCTCTAATTATCAATTGCCTCGACACCTCAATTTCACACTTTTTATTAGTTTACCTCTTGGTTTCTATAATTCACCTAACGTTACACTACAGTATAGAGTAAAGTCTAACTAACGGGATGGCTGCAGTAATGCTTCTCTGCAGAACTAAATTCACATTGGTATTTGTGATTGTTGTGATTGTTTATAGTTAATTAATACTCAATTATACTAACGGTGGATGCATTACCTTAGAAGTGTACACTAAATTTATGGGTTATGTACGTTCAACGCGGCAGAATAACATGATAAAGCAGTACGCAGTAAATGGTCAACCGGTCAAAACAAAACCTTTTCATTATAGTTTGCTTACAATTTTCTTAACTCACCTATTAATGTCTTACAGCATTTTTGTAATTAAAAATTGTCTTTATAATTTCATTTTCAAATTAGACATTAACATAGACATAAACTAAAATATATATTATACTTATCAAATAAAGGGACATAACATAGATTATTAAAAATACTTTTAAATTAGACTGATGTTTGTGGGATTTTTGAATTTCAAAAAAGTAATTCCTGGTCTTAAAAGAAAAGTATTGGAAAATATAACTATGTAGGTCTACTATTATCATAATATGCTTTGCAAATAAGAAACTATTAAATATGATGAAAAGGAAAATAATCGAACAATTTTATGACTATTGACATATTTTTCTATCAATTAATTTGTCAATTTATGATTTTATATATTTTCTTATCTTTAGTATTTCTTATGTTACATTCGTATGATTTGAAAAACACATTAAGCGACACGAATACGTCAATTCAAATAATAGTTAATTTTGATATATTTATATCCCTACAAACTTGGAGGTCCTAAAAATGTAAATACTAGATGCTAGATCATATCAAGTTTTCATCACAATTTTTATAACTGGCATATAATAACAATAAGCTGTTTATATAAAATTATTTATTTTTTGACATTTTTACTCTTATTTTGAATTAAGAGAAGGCCCAAATAACTTCTTTTTCTTAATTTGTCAGAATTATAACAGTTATGAATAACATGTGGATAACTTATGTTCAAATATAAGCATATCAAGATTCGTCAATAACAGTTGAAGGTAGTTGGAATAATAAATGTAATTTTCGGAACCTAACCAACGGGACTTGTCTGTTTTCCACGTTTGCGTTCAGGAACGCGAGAAGCCCCACGGAGGCGTCCAACATCGTCAAGTCGTTGGCCCGACATGGTCCAGCACCCAAAGCGGACTGCCTCCCACTCCCACTCAGTCTGGAGGATCAACTCACGAGGCCCGCTGTAAAGATCGTCGCTCCGCGGCCCAAGACGGAGTGCAAGGACCGCATTGTGAGTTGTCCATGATTATGTCTTCGTTAGTGTGATGTTTATCTAATACGTATGTCTTATCAACTCATTTGAATTGAACACATTTAACGAAATGTTAAGGTGAAAATTAGATAAAATAAATAGTGAATTCTTCTTCTTTGGTTGTAAACTTCTTCTCAGAAGATAGACTATCGTGGATCACCATACGTTTCGTCCTGCGCCGCCAGAATGGCCTCTTCGTAATTGATGTTAATCCATTCCTCCACTTTTTTCAATGACGGTCTAGGATTATAAATTATATCCGGTGTAATAAAAAAAATATTTAATTTATTCAATTCTAAAATATTAAATGAATTAATTAATTAATTACTTTTCTATCATATTTTAGTCAATACATTACATTTCAACTAAAATACTATTTCTGATAATCATGCCAAGACATATTTTAGGTGATTAGAATACGTAGGCAGTTTGATCGACAGCTTTTCATTCAAGCCCGGTTTCGTATAATGTATATAAAACCAATATTTTTATTGTCAGAGCTTAATACTTGCAGTGTTGGATCAAATTTTTCCAAATCTTATACTTAGCCATATTATATATATGGCTGTTCCAAAGTTGTACGATATTTCACAACAATGCGTTATTTAATTTATTATATACTTGCATGTACATCATGCTTACCTATATTACCCTGTGTAGAGAATAATATATAACAGACAAAGGTTCAATAACTAATTAAAAGAATATTGCCAAATGCAAAACTACAACGATCAGTTAAATAGTCCAGAAACAGAAGTTATACGTTAACGAAAAAATATGATCCAATATTTGTGTCACTTTGTTGTTACACAGCGTCTCCAGGAGAACCACCTTCTATGCACCTTATTAGCTACTTTATAATATATTTATATTAGCCGTATGCATAAAGTTGAGATATGTGTTCTATCTCCAAAATGAATGAATTTTTATAATAATAATATTTATAAATTATCCTCAGTGAATGAATGGATAAGGAGTAAAGATGATCCCTTCTTTGCCAGAGGAATAAACATGCTTCCAGATAGATGGAGAAGGTGTGTGGATGCTGATGGGGATTATTTTATGAGAGAATAAACTTTGCTACTTTTTACTATGCTCTATTGATTGTTATTCCATATTGTACCATTTAAAATATATATAACATCAATTGGAAAAACATTTTTTTCACTTATTCAAAACGACAAAACTTTCCGATAGTACCTATATCTAAAATATATTAATAAAACTGAGATTGAGATAAGTCTTTGAAATCGAAGTTATATCTCATGTCATATGAATAAAAAATATATCTTGATGATATATCTAATGAAAAAGGAAGATACCTATATTTAGGTAACTTAATTGTTATGAACCATAGAAATATATATATATAATGTAATCAAATATATATTTATATATAATAAATATTTTACAAATATATTTTAATGTAATAAAATAGTATACTAAAGTAGTATACTGTGTGTATTTTATATTTATCTAATATTAATTATTAAAAAAACATTATTTCGCATTACAATTATATTCCATACAGTAATTGATTAGATATATACACAATACTATTTAATAAAAATAGTTATATAGTATACCAGAATCATCTAGTAAGCCACATTGACTGTTTATTTTCTCAATAAATCTGAATATTGATCTGTTTCTCCACACTCGGGCTTCATGTACAGATCCAGACCATTTAACATCACCATTTGTGAAGATATACTACTGCCTATTGCATGTGACTTGATCATTCAGTGAAGCAAATCACTTTCTAAAAAAATTAATTAGTTTATACCCTTCATTTTATTAAAAGGAAACATAGGATATACACTACATTTATTAGTTTCATTTTAATATTATAGTCTAAATAGATAATAATATTGTACCTGCATATTATATATTCATCTGTAATTCAACAAGCTGGTTTTAATATTGGAATTTGGCTTCCATCAGAGCCATAAAAGCAAATGGCAAATTGCCACTTTAATGCCATTTTAATGCCAATATTGTTTGGTCAGTGTCTGGAAAAATTATCCACTCAGCCTCTCTTTCCCATATCCCATCCAGACGTTTACTCAGAGTATTTTATACAGTACATTGGGTAAGTTAACACCAATATCTTCAGCACCACCAATTTGGAATGCTGGATAATCAAGATATCTAAGAAAAATTGACATATTTTGAACATTTGTTAATGCCCCTCCTTTAGTCTCATGATTTTCCCATAAAAGAAGTTTGCTAAAATAAATATATAGTTATTCAAAATGAAATATCTCAATAATACATGTAAAAGTAATTACAAAAATTAATTACATTTTCCTCATTAAATCAGTAAACATTATAAACATTAAGTTGATTGCAATTGTGAGGTAATTTCATTCTATTTTTATAGTCTTTTAGTTTTCGGGTATTACTAAATACAGCTATGATTTATTTTGATCCGTTTAAAAAATGTGAAGATATATCTCCGAGATTAAGATAGTTCTTATTCATATGCTTTTGAAAGATATCTCAATCTCACAGATATATCATTAGAACTATTTCAACTTTATTCATATGATCTACACTACTATCTCTCTATGTTAATAAACCTGGACAGATCGAGGTCAAGTTCGGGAAGCCCTCTTATGAGCGAGAATTGCGTCCTGGTCGACCTAAAGTTTGCGACGCTTACTCCAACCCAATCGAGGCCAATGATCTCGTCTACTTCACCAAGCATACACGAGCCCTGAAAAGCAGGTTAGTGACAACTTCATGACTTACTCGATTCATTTCGATTCTTCACTTATTAGATACAATAGTTTGTCCATTATACAAGGCTGCAATATTAGAAATATTTATTAGACTAATTGTGACATATGTTTGGTATTGTTTTTATTTACTCCGCGTATTCATCATTATTAAACTCCTATTAATTCTTTATATTTCTCAAGTAGATATGTTACAGTAAGAAACGTTTTACGGTTAGAAACATGTTTCATATTAGAAACGCTCATTATAATTATTATTTAACATTTCACCTTCTAAATATATTCAATATATACATATCTAAAAATATTGTGACATTAAGTTACCAGTCTAGCATCGTATTATTTTAATGACCATTTTAAATAACTGTATTATATTATAGTTCACTATGGTGATAGTAGTATGGAACATCTCTTTCTGCATCACCCCCCCCACCTCCGCCCAAGCAATTTTTTTTTTGATAACTCCCCCCTCCCCGTGACCTTGATGACTCATTTCTAAAAATAGATTATGACTCACCCCTCCC
>JAUZND010091999.1:0-14862 GCA_034780555.1 Coelogynopora nodosa | reverse complement strand
TTTTATTATTTCTGATTTATTTATTTTCTTTCTATCTGGTGAGCTGATTTTGCCTGATGGTTCCAATCAATTTTATTTAAGAATATGAAGTCTATAAATTGCAATGATTATCTATAGATTTAATTTTTTCAAAATCAATGCAAAAAATCTTCAAAACAAAAAACTTTGCAAAAAGCAGACCTCACTTAGTTTTTTAAAGTTTTTTCTAGGAAGTTGTACTCTTGATATTTCCAGTTTTATTAATTCCTCTCCTTTGCCTTTTGTGTATCTTTTTTTGTCGGATTTCTTTGTTATATATGTAGTTACCCTTTCTTTTGATTTACATTTTTCAAATAACTTAGACATGAAAAAAGAGTATAATGTTTCTAATAAGTTTACCTAATATTTCTGAACTTGTTTGTGCATCACTTTGCATTTAGCTGTAAGCCTAATGTGAAACAAGTGAATTAAGAAAACTAAATAGTCAAGAGAAATTGAAAAAGAAAAGTAGAACGAAACAGTGAAAAGCACTTATTAAACTGTCAACAATAACACAGTCCAATATTGATCAATATGTTTTTAAGATGTTTCCTTTCCTAAGAATAAACAAATCTTATAACTAATACAACTTCTTACAGGTCCATATTTACTCAAAAAAGGTTACATCACCTTTAAATATAATAAATGAATTAACAATAAATATTAAGAAACGTAAGCTCCAAGTTTTACATACAAACTCTCAAGACATGCAATTAACTATAATGTTAGTAAAAATGTCAGCTTCATCAAAACAATATTTAAGTTATAGGCGTATCATACAATACTACCATAGCAACCAAAAGATAAAATAATATATTTCTAGTTCAACATGTTAATGGTAATAGGAAATAAATACCGTCAGTCAATTTCAACAAAACTAAAACCCATAGGTGGTACACAAATGAAGATATCAATAAACTCAATATCCGTGTAAATATAAACATGGCCGTTGATATTTGAATTCTACAGACGTTTGGATCGTATGTATGGTCTAGTTAAGTATTTCTACAACATTTCCAGATTCTAGACTTCTATGACATAATAACCAAGGAGATTGGAATAATAACTAGACGAGGCACTGTGTATGTATGCTATGCGTTAGTGAAAAGTGAAATGACACTATCACGCTTATCCAATTAGAATGTAGTAAGGCTGACCAATGAAATTCAACTTTAATTCCTGTTTTAAAAAACTATTGAAATACTGTTTTGTATAATATACATTTTTGGAAAGATAATAAAATTCTCTTTCTTATACTTTCTTTCTTATATTTTTTAGTATACTAATAAATTACTTATCTTTTTGCCTATCATCTCACATGGATAAAACAGGAAGACTTTCTATCAGCCACCATTAAAAAACTATTAAAAAAAAGTGAAATATTTCTAAATTTACTTTATAGCTCCATCAAAATGCCACCATCAGTTTTAGCTTCAGCATCCCACCCCACCCACGCACACTGTACACGGTTACCCCTGGTTACAGAGCCGACCTACCTTGTTGCTGGGGCGGTGCACCGAAGGGGGGCTGCTGAGGATAACCGGTCTGTTGTGGGGGGGCACCATAGCTGGGGGGGCCACCTGCGCAAACACGAACAGAGGAGTAGGAGAGAGAGGGGGGGTTGATGTAATACCGCAACTGTTGGTTTTGACTAGTGCACGGTATTATCTTTAGCGCCGGAAGACATTCAAAAAGAAATTATCTACTTAAAGAGTGAAATCTCTCTTTACGGGGTATTTGTGTGACCCAATATTAATACGAAATAGTTGTAATATACAGAATTAGCGCAAAATGTAACGAGTAAAGACAAGAGCAACGAATGGTCATCAATCGACTAGTTCTTTTAATTTAGAGTCTATCTCTTTAGATATAACAGAAATTAAAGCTTCTTATTTTTGCGCGGCACGTCTCATAGCATTGGATTTAAAAATATTAATTTCAGAAGAAGAAAAACAAGAATTACCTAATTTAAGTAATATAACAAATTGAAGGGTTTTCAAAGGGTCATGGGTAAATTCAATGGTTCTTCAGGAGTTGTTTCAATTGAGAGTATCTATTAGTTCATATTAATGCGCGCTTTGTAGATTTGCATATTGAGTATGAACGTAACACATCGTTTCATAACTGAAATGTGGCTGGGTAGATCGGAATAATCTCAATCTCCAGCAGACTCATTGGAAAAAACTCCCGTGATAAAATGCCGTGTAATCGATTATCTCAGAATTGGGTATTGACCAGTCATCTCTCAAGTAAACATGAATCTGTGTACTCTATTAGCTGCGTGGGATATAACAATGGTACCACACCAGACGATTGTTCTATTATTATGAGCTAAATAAAAACAATACTGATGCCGAATTTGAGTTACATAATAAATTACTTATATTTATACGGAGAAAGAAACATCACACTCCGGTATTATTGGCTGCAAGAGTCCGGTTTACCCTACTCAACCAGAATTCTGTTTATTATTACATCTCCACAAAAAAGAAAGTGTTACAAAGTTAGAAAACGGTCTATATTATCTACAATATATTATATCAAAAGTTATATGATGTGCAAAATCATGAAGATATTAGAAATGCATGCTTGTACACGGTTTGTTAGTTCGGATTAGTTATGTTATGATACATAAGAATCGTTACAAAAATAGGTGAAAAGCAAAGAAGCGGAAATAGCGTAACACAGAAATATACAGTTATAAAGCAAACTGAGCATATATTTCTGATTACCAGAAGGAAGGCTATATTATGGCTACAGAAGACCAAATGAAGGAAAAAACAGTCAAAGAAGAGCCAGCTTGTAGAGAACGGATTGAATAGAGATGAAGATGGTGAAACCATAACAACGAACAGAGTTTTCAGAAGATAATATCAAAATTAATAAAGTAGCGAAATCTAGCAAAAGTATTATATACGTATTTACTTTCCACATTTATAAACCTGATTCCCAACTGGGTAAGACAAATCAATATATATATATTAACATATTAGTGCATACATTTAGTGTTAATAGAAAACTAAAAGGTTACACTATTTGTAAACTACGAAGGACTTCAGCAAATAATGTGATTATACAAATTCAAACCATAACAAAAAAGAATATATAATATATCAGCCTAGAATTAGAATCCCTTGGTCCTCAAAAAACATTTCACTATTACCAATATCACATTTGATTCCAGACGTGGCTGCACAATCATAACTAATAACAACAAGAAACAATACATGCAACATTAGTAGTATAGGAAAGGTGTATTCCACATCACAACAATCCACACAACGTCCACCCCCCCCGCACACTCACCCATATCAAAGCCAATTCCCGGCGGGGGTGGGCCCCCTGGCATATTACCTCCAGGGTAGGGTGGAGGGGGGGCCCCGTAACCCCCAGGTCCCCCGGGGGGTGGCGGATACCCCCCTCCAGGAGGGGCCGGGTAACCCGGATTGTAGCCGCCCACGGGTGGCGGGGCGTTGGTCTGTGGCTGGTAGGTGGGCGCGATGGGCGCCGATTGATCGACCGGAGCACCTGGCTGCTTCTGGTGTGGTTGAGGAGGCGGTGGTAGCTGGAATGGTCACCAGTGGGTCAGTGAGTGGGAGCGTTACACAGTGTGGTAGGGGGAATTAGTTTTATAAGATGACATTGACTGGTTTTTTATAACTTTTTAACACGCTAAAACTAAACCTTGTTACTTTAGCAGACTGCTTTTAGATAAAAATATCTTACATTGTATACCTAAAATAGAATTGTATTCATAATAAATGAGAGACAACTATATTTAAAAGTCATATTCAAAATATTGTAATTTTAAACAATTATATTTTTACAATATCTTTTACATAAAGAGGCCTAACTCTGAACAGACATGTACTATGCATCGAAAGTGCACATCTTTACTATTTGGACAGAGAAGTATTTGCTTTATTAAGTAGAAAATAACATATCGCTTCTAACGTTAAGATCTTTATTAATTAAAATGTATGCTTAATAACATTTAAAATAAAACGCTCATAAAAATGGAAAACATTTTCAGGTATATTTTCATTCCTATTCGACTGTTAAGTATAACATTTATACATATTTCTTTAGTAATATACTAACATATACTAGCAAATCTAAATCTATGTCGACATAGCACAGAAAACAAATTAATGAAAACTACCACTATCCTCAAAGCAATCTGAACGTCACTCGATTCTACAAAGCCGGAACTAGCCGAAAAGTGATTAATAATTCGAGCGATTCCGTAGAACACAATTGTACTTATGATTATTACCCCACCAAATGGGTAGTTAGTGAGCTAATGCCAAGAACGTATATATTTGTAAAAACGAATATGATTTATTGATAACTTCATTATTGATTGTTATGTATGTTATATTATCATTGATTTTTAAAGACAATTACATGTAGACTATTCAATATCAGGAAATACTCTGTTATTGAAAACATAAAACTAAATATTACCCAGATTATCTTTTACGTGAAAACTTCTAAAGCTGTTTAATACACATAGTCAGTTTTATTCGCTCCTCATAAAACATAATAACATCTAAAATTGTCAAAAATTTGTGATTCAGAAATAAAGTCGCAGTTGTCGATATAACTGAACAAAAAGGTTAGAAAGTTTATATTTAAAAATATTATTAAACTAAATAATAGCAAATATAAGGTTGTTTAATTTTTTTAATAATAATTTGTTCCATAGCTACTAGTAGTTAGTTATGTTGAGGTAATATTAGTATCCAAATAAAATAATTATGTTAAAACTGGTTATAACATAGCATTAGTCATACTTAAATAATGAAATGGCAATAGACAACGTACAATAAACTGTGTTACGTTAGCATAAATATCTTTGATATAAAAGGAAGGAATTTAATAATAAGTTAAAAAGGTTAGTCAGCTTCTGTAACATAGAGTTACTAATAATTACAATTATTATTTGAAATTACATAAATTATGCTTGTCAATGTTAGCATCAATAATAATATAATACCTGAGATTGGATCTATAATACAAATTGAATCACAATCATTATGTGAAAAAGGGAAAATGAGATGCATTTACTAAACACAATATCAACAACAGATAACAATTAAGAACCAAATGTTGGTCAACTGGATACTAACAAGTTCATGAATTGAAAGAGCAAAAAGAAACTCACCGTGCTGATTATCGCTTCAGTCCAAGCTCTAAAAGTAGAAAGCAAGAAGGCATCAGTATTAGCATCATCATCAATCAACTGGACCAGAACCATCAACTACAAATATACAACAATGAAAGAAAGAATCGCCCACTTGTGTTCCTCGGCCGACTGACACAGGAAGAAGGTGATTTCCGTCTTCCGGTTGGCCTCGTGGGGAATGGCGATCAACTTGGGCACATTGATTGCCGGGCACTCCGGTTTCTTTGGCAACTGATTGACCACGTCACCAAAGGCGAGAAAGGCGGCAACATCCTGCTCAGCGCCGCCCAGATGCAGGTTGGTAGGTGGTAGAAGGTAGGTGGGAGGACAAGATTATTCATTCGATCGGGTGAAATGGTCACATTACATAGTAAACATTAATTAGCAATCAAATATTAGGAGAATATTTGTTTTTTTACAATTAAATAAATGGAACTTGGTTTTTCAAAAATTCCGAAGGTATAGTACGAAGGTATCATACATTTGTAGAAATAACGCAGATAAAAATGAAGGCCAACCAGGCATAATTAGCAGGGTTCTTATAATCCATTTAATAACGAGAAAGATGTCATCAATATGTTATTATCCAAAACATTAGATTAAACTACAACTTAGTTATAACGTTCTCTAGCTGAAACACGCCAACATGGAATAAAACGATTATTTTTCATAACACCATATCAATAGAACTGATAAACAGCTCTGCTAAAAGTTAACCAGTAGACTTAGTGAGACATTAATCCATGAATTGATATCAACGAAATACCCGAGATATATAATTATCCGGATCTAATGAATATACTGTCAAGATATTATAAATATCGAGACAAGTTTACAGTTCTAATAATACTTGTGTCTGACAGCAAAATGATCAGGATGATAGCTAGATATAGAGACAGGTGTATTGGTCTTACCATGATAATATGCATACACAATTCGTCCTACCCTGCCATACAGCAGTATAAATAAGTTACTCATATACTGTATTAGTTTAGCACTACAAATACTATTTATAGATACATATATGACTAAGAGTAAGATTCCCCTGAACTGTAAATTCATAAAACATAGCATCCATGGTATGGTGTGGGTCATGGAATCTAATGGTTGTCGATAATGTTTGAGAAGTATACATAAACACAATGAACAACTTCAAGCAAAAAGCGAATTCAATTTATATACAAAACGCAGCACCAAAAAAAAAATAATTAAATATTTAAATAGTTTTAACCTTATTTTATTGATTATGAGGCGGTTAGAATGTGAGATTATTAGACACAACAATTTGTTTGTTATATTTAGATATCGTTTTATGTTTCACGTAAACATTTGATTTACTTTTCCAATGACGTTGTCTCACATCTATTACCGTAATTCACACGTATAATGGATTCATGACATATTTCAGTGAAAGTGTAAGGTAGGAAGGTAAGCACACTTTTTATCAAAATGACAGAGATTTGAGACAACAACAAAAGCTGTGGGCACCGCATGTAACCTCCCTCAATGAGAAGCGCAAGGAACTTGGAATAGTAGTGAAGGGAAAAACGATAATTGTGAAAAATAAAGAAAATGAAATAAAAACATGAAACGTGAATCCGGTTATCAATATCTAGTTAAACACAGATTAAGCACGAATAAGTCGTTTGAGTCACATATTGAAAATATTGATTGAAATTCATGAAACTTGTCATTCTAATTTACTCGCACCAGTTTACGACGTACAATTAAATAAAATACATTGTATTCCATCTGCAAGGTATTACTGAGTGATATTAATAAAAATGTATGCCACAATAAAAAATACCTTTATTTAACTACATAACTTGACAACTATAACCCACACATAGTTATTAAAAAAGTAAATACGAAATACTGTTTTTAAGAAAACTATATTTTAAAATTTTTAAAACATTACATGTTTACATTTTAAATTACATATTTTGAAGAAGTATTATAAACACATTTAAAACAATACGCGCATTCCGGTATATGTATAGCCTTAAAGAGTTGTCATGAAAATGAACTATTTCTATGGTATGCTAAGCCAATAATACCTAACAGCTAAACAAAGAGCTGCTGTCAATGTCGCATGCATCAATCTCAGAGAAGTTTACTTTATAAAACATCTCTACGTCTAGTCTACAGTATTCTCAACAGCGAGTGATTACATCTACTCTCATATAGTCTAAAAATAGTCAGCGTCGTTGGCAACACGAAATTCACACACTGAATCAACGCCACACTATAAAGCGTTTGAATAGTACTATAATTCTTACTAGGGAATTCAATATCTGTGAAATTGATGTATGTACGTACTTATGTCCTAACAGTAAAGCAAGTACACCCCTATAGTTTAAATATATATATATATGTACACCTATATATAGGCTATTTAAACAATAGTGTTTCATAAACAAAAAAACAATAAATTTAACATCGCGTTAACACCCTTTTTACAACATTAATTATACCGTTTAGAATAAAAACCGGTGGTACTTATTTTAATATAAATAATAATCATCGTTTGTATCACTCATTATTCACTCCAGAACAATATAGTAGAGCGAATTGATATGAATAATCTTACCTTGAGCATCACAGTATGTTTTGGTGACTTGTCCCCTTGGTCGTTGAACCAGCGAAAGGTACTGTTCTGGAGAATTTCACAGTGGGCCTTCTTCCAACTGGTGCCCATAAGACCATCTAAGATATGATATGGCGCAAACAAGGGTCACATTTGGGATAAGCAACAGGGGAAGTGGACTTCCCTTAAATGGTGAAAAATGTATATTACCATTATATATTGTTACATACTGAACTGTCTATAGATACGAAATGAAGCATAGTAATAATAATAGTATTTTGGACTTGCAAACATGGTCCGTGATGACACATCAAACGGTTTTTATGCTAATATTTAAGCTACTGGGTGGAGTTGGTGTTTTCTTTTGTATCTTCTTATTCAGTCATAAAGGAATATATCAATGTTAGACAGTATAAATGGAAACATAGAACAAAGGTAGACTAAACGGGGAGAAACAGTATGAAAATCGCACCTAACAACCGCCAGAAAACTAAAAAATTACAATTCTCTTGTCATAACTCATAAAACTCATTTATGTATATTTGCATACAAGTTTATTTTTTAAATAGCTGGAGAAGAGCTGTGTTTCACGCAATATTTCTATATTTAATATAAAATAGACAAATTTTATATAATTATTAAAACAAATACCAGGATGGCTCACCATTATATTTGGTTAAAGATCCCTGCTTTACAACACTTGCCATATTGATAATAATCTGAAATTTAAAAAAGATTACATATATATAAAACCAATTACAATTAATGAAACACAAAGGTATGCGTAAAGTTAGTTGAGAAGCAGGGTGACTTTATTCATTTGAATTACCAACTGTTCCTGTTGATGTGAAGATAACAGGTTCAAAATCGAAGGTTGTACTATCCTCCGTGCTACCTTCCTTCACACCTCACTGACAAGTGTGTATTTGAAGAAGAACAGAATGGATAGTTAGTAATGCTTTGAGATTTTTAGAAACAATAGTATGTACCTAAATATTGATTATTTTCCATACGCAATAAAATCAAAATATTTGAAATTTATAAATAGAAATGCAAACGTACATAAAGCATAACTAAACACATAAATATCTAATCAACCTAGACAATTAAAGGAATAGATTTAAGTAGTATGTATGCATATAATAATAAATGGCATATTAATAAGTTTACTTTTAAAAGTGTTGTTTGTATACATACAAAAAATAATAATAAAATTCCATGAGTAAAAATTACATTGATGGCAAGCTAAGTATTAAAGCATTTATATGTTAACTATGTTGGTACAAATTTTATAAATAAAAGATTATAAAATGTTATTCTTAAATATTTAGCAATCCACAAATAACCCATATGGATATAGATTTAAAAGAATATCCAACCAGAATATTTTAACATAGTGATCAACACAATTTAATACAGAAAAAAGTAGATATACCACATCAATCATCTCAAACATGAGAATTCATGTTGATAAAATAAAAATAGCATAAGTTTGGATTAAAATGAATTTTATTACCAATTAGATATCAAATTTAACAAATTGTATACGTCTTAATTTTGAGACATCATTCTGATTACATAAATATAAAATTGAAAAATACAACCATATCAATTACATAACAAATGTTATATATAAATAGTGAATATATATTTAAAAAATGAAAGATTGAAATTGAGTATGTCAATATAGTTAAGTATAGTACTATAGTTAATAAATTGGAATGGATAAATATGAAAGTAAAGTTTAAAATTAAATTTTGAAATAGAATATATTTATTCTTAATTAAATAAATGGATAGAAAATTTGCTTGTAAGATAAATAATATTGAGCTTCTGCCTGAGCTTTCTCCACCTTTTTAGTTTGTAATTTTTTAAATAGCTCTTGTACTTCTAAATAATCTTAATATGTTCCATACTCTACTTATTTTATGGGGGGAAAAACTATTCCATTATATCAACAATATTTGATAAAACTTTAGAAGTCAGATTGACTGAAAGATGACCTTAATCAGATCTGATAGTAAATAATTATATCAAAACCCTTTATATGTTTTTTTTACAAATGTAGTTTCTTTGACAAAAAAATGTTTTCAACAACAGCAATACTGTGAGATTATTTCCCAGATGACCAATTTATTTGATCACATTTATATGTGAGTTATAATATAACATCATATAAGTAGAATACATTATTTTGATCACCTATAAAGAATTAACATATTTATATTAGATGGATCAGGTCAATGTTATAAGATGATATACATACCTTATAAGGTTAAGCTTTACTAACAATAATTTATTACCTAAACAGAAAAAAACTTAAATTTAACTATTATTTGTAATTTATATTATATTTAATAATTTTAATATTTAATATATATTTAGTAATTTATTTAATATATTTATATAATAATTTTAGTTATAAAGTTGAAAAATGAATTGTGTCATGATTTTATTGAACAATAATTTGTAAAATATTTTAATTAATTACTTTTTTACGTATTGTTAATATTAATCTATAAAAAATACTGTAATAATACTAATACAATCAGAATATTTTATTTATTTATAAAGTTAAATTTAATTAATAATTATGATATAAATATTAGTCATATATATTGTAATTCGGTGGAATTACACAGCATATAAATTTTTACATTAATATAATGTTCATATTATTAATATTTAAGACAATTTATAGAATATTATTAATAACAAATATATTAAGATTAAAATAAATTTGATATTAAATTCAAAGTTCCAAAGTTTTAATTGATTAATACTCATTTTTAAATTTATATATATATATATATTATGATATTAATATAAACAGATATGCCTATATTTCTTATATAATACTGCCTAGTTAAACACAGCAGCTATTCAAATGGTACCAACAAAATAGTCAAATAGACAATTCAACTGACTTTTTTTCCAGTTATTTATTTTTCATTATAAGGCTGAGAAAAATAGATTATATGTTTCTTGTCAATGTTTTTTATAAAATGTAATACATACTCTAAAAATGACTAACATATATAAAATTGCTCATATAATAAAAAAATTAACTTGAATATTTAAACTGAAACTAATATTTTGTATTTGACACTTAAAAATTATGAATAAATATTTTTAAACACATTAAAATTTATAAAAATGTAAATTAATGATTATAATACAATTATATCCGTATTTGCATGAAATAAATAATTCACTTTTCTTTCACTAAATATTATTACAATTGTCAAAAATTAAATTTAAATGAAGATTATATTTATTAAACAAATTGGTTAAATAAAGTATGAATATCATAGATTAGCAATCAAGTTTCAGATTAAACCCAAGTAGTTTATTCTACATGAGACCAAACCAGGTGAAAACAGGTCTGTATTAAGTGACTCTGCTTTGAACAGTAATGTCGTGATTTTAACTGCATAGAACTACTTGCATTAGCTATATAATTACCTGGACCAGAATGTTTCTTTATAAATATACATCTGTATGCTATATATACACTATATTGGTTAGTTAACTGTTAGTTAGATGGTTAAATTAATGTTCGCTGAGTTAAAAAAGCGTATCGTTTGAGAACGAATTTACTCATTTATATTTTACTATATATAAACTGGATAAAATAAGGTTAGTGTAACTTAAATATATATAACAAAAATACTCAAACAATATACAAAATTAAGAAAACTGGAAAGTATGTTAAACTCCCAAGGCTACATCATTCAGAGGTTTCAAATTTCATCAATCAAATATCATCATTCAAAGCTCACTCTATATTCTTTGAGCAGAACTGTCATTTTTTAGTTGTGCAAGGACTTTTGAAACTATAGCTGCTTGATTTCCTGACATTAATTGACACAGTATGTGGCAATTCATAAATATTGATAAGTAAAATTTTTTTTTTTAAACATCTATTCAATAAGCTAGGGATTGATTTTTAGAACAGATTCTCCCCTAAATACATGCTGCAATATAATCATGCACAAGTTTATTTTAAGAATTTTATAAAGCTATCCTGATAAGTATTTAAATTTAATTTTAAATAAGGCTCTCCTTAACCCCACCAAATGGCTCTGTCAGTGAACCTTGCTAGAGGTTTAGGCCCAAACCCACTCCACCAACACTTTTTAAATCACAAAAAATGCATTGGTGACCAATGTGAAACTTATTTTAATATTTTTTAAACAAATTAACCTTTTTTTGAATAATCAAGTTTGATTTGTTGTCAATCTCAATTATTTTATTAAAAAATGTCAGTTGTTTAAACATTATTAAAATAGCATATTTTCAAATATTTTAAATTAAATTTGTAAGTTGGTTAAATTTCTACTAATATAATACAATTACAAATCAGTGAGTAAATGTTGTCTTAAATATATATGTATTTTTAGTGTATACTAAAATTGCTCTATATATACATTCTATTTTTTTAGCTTTTACTAAAATTCCTATTTCCTATTGGTTTTTCAAAAATGTTCATGGTGGCTAAAATTTTTATTCTTTATTAGTTTTTTCACAAAAATAGTTGCCACCTAAAATTCCTATTTCCTATTCAATTTTTCAACAAAAAAAACCATTGATAGCTAAAATTCCTATTTCCTATTCAATTAAAAAAAAACATTGGCAGCTGATGAGAAACATGTAATTAATTTTACACAGTCTTATAATATATAATATTGTGTTTATAAAAAAATTGATGACAAATAATAATAATAATGAAGCAGGCCTTAGAGGAATTTCGGAAAAAAAGCTGTTTAAATAGTCTGGATTAATATTGGATAAAATGATGATTCCAGCAAAATAGTCAAATAGAATATTCAACAACAACTGGCATTTTTTCCAGTTATTAATTTTTCATTGTTGTTAATAACCTATTAATAATAATGAAATTTAAGCCTTGTGAATTTCCAGAAAAAAGCTAGTTGAATAGCCACTGGCATGCATTTACATAAAGATAGGTCTAAAATAGTAAGAAAAGCTGTAAAAAAATCCACATTTGAAAAACAAAACAAAAAACTGCATTCAATAGCAATATTAAAACATTGTTAAAAGCCTGATGCATATTTAAGTTGAATTATTTTGGATGCCAGATGCTGGAGCCAAGTAGAACCTATCTCTACTTTTCTAAGCATCCTTGAAATTTGATTGGTTGATAGTATAAACATAATAATATAAATAGTGCACTAAAATAAAAAAATAATTTTTATAAAAACAACATGATTATTTTACAGTTGAAGATAATTATTAATTAAAATCATAGTTTATTAAACAATAATAAAAATAATAATTATATAGAAATATATAAAATAACATAAACTTTTTTAATAGTGCTATGTATAAATAATACATATATTTAAATATAATAAATTGTTAATTATAACATTGTCAACATTGATCATTATATAATATTATAACTAATTTTAGTTTGTAAAATTAATTTTTTATTATAGTTTTTGTGTTACTTGCATAATAAATATCCATCTATATATTGTTGTAAATTTAATATATAAATATTATTATTATTTATTATAATACACTGTTTCTGAATTGTTTTCTTCTTTCTAATAATGTCTTATTAAAAAAGAAAATTCATGTTACAAAATGTGGTTAAAGTTATGTATGTTTATAGTTAGGCAAAACAGAGATAATAATATTTAATAAATTCATAGCATATAATTAACCTATATTTATAATATATAAATAAAATTTTAAAGATAATTATTAATTAAAATCATAGTTTATTAAACAAAAATAAAGTAGTAATTATAATAAATTGTTAATTCATTTGGCAAAATTCATTATTATATAATATTATAACTAATTTTAGTTTGTAAATTATTTTATTATAATAGTTTTTATATTACTTATATAATAAATATTTAATAGATGGATATTTAATATATAAGTAATTAATATAAAAACTATTATAATAGAATAATTTACAAACTAAAATTAGTTATAATATTATATAATAATGAATGTTGACAAATTTATTAACAATTTATTATAATTTAATTACTTACTACTTTATTTTTGTTTAATAAACTATGATTTTAATTAATAATTATCTTCAACTGTAAAATAATCATGTTGTTTTTGCGCAGTGGCTATATCTATAGAATCTGAGATATAGTCATATACCAAGGCTATATCTATGGAACCCTTTATATTTGGCTATATATGAATGTATATATTTATATGTAGCTATAATATAAGTAATTTTTATTAGTCTTAACTATAGATTGGAATTCAACATGATTTAATTTTATAATCTAACTATAGGTATATATGCATACAAATACTAATACATAGATGTGTTTAGTTATTTTAAGTTCTTGGGACATTCTTTAAAATGCAATATTTTTTTGAATTTTTATTTTAAAGTGATGTCGTTTACATTTTTTCATTAACAACATATTCAGGTATACAGTATATATCTAAAAAATTGGCAATCAGAAAAATTTTCTTTAAAAAATATTTATGTTTTTAGCCTCTATGCCATATATAAATGTTGGGTTCCATAGATATAGCCAATGCATTGTTTTTATAAAATATATTCTTGTTTTAGAGCACTATATATATTATTATGTATATACTATAACAAATCAAATATAAATGATGCAGAGAAAAGTAGAGATAGGTTCTATTTGCCACCAGTATCTGGCATCCAAAATAATTTGACTTATATAGGCATCACAGATGCATTTCCTGAACTATAGCAAGAAAACCTGAACTATATCTGGAACTTTTTTATTAATTATAAAGATAAACTCCAAATCACCTGGAATATTAAAGATATCATGTTCATTATCATCTATCTTTCTATGCAAAAAATCAACCATAGATATCTTTTTCAACCAGAAAATGTTTAGTTATATATTTATTTCTATTGAAAATTACAATTTAAAAAACCCAAACTAGCAGTATCTGGAACTTTTTTATTACTGAAGATAAACTCCAAACCACCTGGAATATTAAATTTAAAGATATCATGTTCACAATCATCTATGCAAAAAATCAACCATAGATATCTTTTTAAAGATTTAAGTAATAAAAA
>JAUZND010091998.1:0-14862 GCA_034780555.1 Coelogynopora nodosa | reverse complement strand
GGATGCACTTTACACTCATCTCGAGTTGAAGCCAATAGGATAGCTATTGTAGAGTCAATCAGAGGAGTAGCAGCCTCAAAAAAATTAATAGGCTGTAGGGGGGTAAAAAAATTTTTAAATTAAAAAAAAAAAATTAATAAAAAATTTTTTTTTTTTAAATGATTTAAATTTTTTTTAAATTACATTTTTGGACATTTTCGACCAATCAGAAGCGAGTATGAGTTGTTTGGCTAGTATGGCTTCCTATTGACCGATTTGAACAAAATCAAGTTCGATAACCACTAATTCGAGGTCACTGAGTTCGATTTTTCCACTTATAAGTTGATCAGAGCTTTAAAAAAAATAAAAAATGGGGGGGTATGGTCTATTTTTAGCCATGACTCACAAATATATTTATAACTGCGGTCGAATCCACTCTTCCTATACTACTGAAATTATATTTGTTATATTTTTTAGTTAGATAAATGTTTTTTAGCCACTGAATAAAAAAATCAGGGTCATACATTATGTAGTTTAATCTAAAAATTAATTTATTTGAAAAAATAGCCTCCATGTGCGAAGGGTTAAGAAAACACCATAATCATTAGTAGATGATTCTAGAAAAATATTACAATTACAAATTATTATATAGTTCTTCATTTCTTTCGTTTATTCCTTAATTAATCTTTGTTTTGTTTTATTAGTTTCAAAATTTTTAATCATGCTATATTGGATAGAAATAATGCCTTTATAATATAATATCAAATATACATTAAATTAACATTATAGTTATCATGATTTTTTTTTAATATGTTGATTACAAATTAAAGTCGGAATAAAATTAAAATATCGGAACCTTGCTTAACCCTTCGTACTTGGACATACTTTGTAGGGTTTAAATGCTATAACTTTTGTTTAATGCAAACAATTGACTTGATTATTTTTGCATCTGATTCCAGTTCACAAGATCCATATTTGTTGATATATTTTTAAAATTATACTACTTATACAAATAAGCTATAAGGAGTATAAATGTTATTTAAGTATTATTTTAAATTGCTAGTTATTTTAATAAATAATTTTAATAATCAGGTTAAATGGATATAATTTACGATAAACTTTTTTTTTCTATTAATGTTGCAAGTTTCAGCTCCTAATATCTTCAGCAAGTATGAACACCCAGGGGGGTCTAAAATGGATCAATAATAACACAATTTTTTCTGGTTTGTAAAAATATTCGAAATTATTTTTGATATATTTTTTAGTTAGATAAAAGTATTTTAGCCACTGAGTAAAAATGAGGGTCATACGTTTTATAGTTCAATAAAAAACTTAATTTCTTTGAAAAAAATTGGCATACACCCCTCCACGTCATCCAAGGGTTAAATGATTACATTAATTTTCTAAAAATAACATTAACTATAATATTTTGTAGATAATATATAGACTCATAAATATAAATGTCAATGGCACATGTATAATATAACTGCTTACAAAATCTTCATTTTAATTTTTTTATAATATGCTTTTACAAGATTGTATCCTCTTATACCTTAAATAATTATTAGTAAATAATAAATAAATGCATAGGATGATTATTTTTTTTAAAGACATATTTTCCATTATAAAAATAGTTAAACTAATTGTGAATAAACATGCAACTTGGGTAATGGAAATATTTGTGACGCATTTAACAGCTATGACATAACCCTTCGTACGTTGACATACTTTTTAGGGTTTGCTACGTGGAGGGGGGTATTTTACCCCCCTAGAAGACCAAACTTCCTATCATCCGATTAAGCTGAAATTTACTATACAGATACCTCCTAAAGACTTTTCGAGCGATTTTTATTTTCAAAAATAATAATGAATTGGTATAATTTTTATGCCCTGATTACGTCATAAAATCCAATTAAGAAAACTATAGGAAAATAACCATATTTTGACCAATAAATGCTATAACTTTTATTCAATGCAACCAATTGACTTGATTTTTTTACATAAGATTCTAGGTCACATGATCTATATTTGTTGACAAATTTTTATAATTATAGTACTTATACAAATAAGCCATGAGTAGTATATTTGTTTATTTGAGTATTTGAGTATTGGGTATTTGAGTATTATTTTAAATTGCTGGTTATTTTAAATGGATATATTTTACGATAAACTTATTTTTCTATGTATGTTGCAAGTTTCAGCTCCTAATATCATTGGCAACTATGAAAACCTAGAAATGGATCAATAATAACATAATTTTTTCTGGTATGTAAAAATATTCGAAATTACCTTTTTATATATGTTTTAGTTAGATAAAAGTATTTTAGCCACTGAGTAAAAAAATCAGGGTCATTATACGTTTTATATTTCAATCAAAAACTTAATTTCTTTAAAAAAAATGGGCATACCCTCCTCTACTTACGAAGGGTTAACCCTCCGATGAACGAAATAAATCACTTACACCGGAGGGCGTGGGTTGGATTTAACCCCAGTAAATTAAATAAACTTTTCATGCATACATTTTACTATTTATACCGCTTTTTTAGTCATGTCTAGTTGTAGTGTTCATTTCTTACACATTTTAAATTGTTGACTTTGCGTTTTATTCAAATAAAATATCTGATTTTAATAACAATGAGGTGCCATAGAAGTTTTAATAGTATATATAGTATATGGTTTTATTATTCTACCTGAATCATTCCGAATTATTCTGAATCATTCCGAAATCATTTTGAATCTACCTGAATTATTCATTCTGAATCAACAATACCTATGTAAAATTGAGAGAGAAAAACAACTATGTTAAACTTAGAATTGCTTTTATTAAAGAAAATAGTTATGTAGGTGACAATATTTTTATTACATTAGGTACACAACAAATAGATAATTGAGTCTATCACGAAATTACAAATAATGAACTACTCAAAATCAAACAGTTCATACAGGGACCAAGTATCAATTCTGTGGACGTTAAATGGATGATGGGATAATGACCCATGCGCTTGAGAATTTGAGAAATCTCCACTGTCGGAACTATGGTCACCTGAACCTGGCCGACCTATATTTTCTGCCAACATCAACTACAATAGATTCCGAACAAATCGACGGTTCTTGACATTTTACGATAAAATGACAAGGAATGCACGCTTGAAGACGGACAAAATTAGCCGCTTTACGTTTGCTATTAACTCGTTTTGTCGAGAATGCTCAGGCATGCTATACCGGGTCCTGATGTCACAGTTGATGAGCAATTATACCCCTTCCGAGGACGATGCAAATATTGCCAATACATGGTGAAAGAAATCCCTCCAAAACTGTTAATAAGAAACGGGGAAGAGCGCTTTATTCATCTGTGTTTGTCTTCTGCAATGCTACTGATCAGACATGTTTGGGGTCTTACAAAGCCAAACCAAACAAAATCATTGTCCTTCTAAGTACTCAACACAGGGATGCTAACATTGACTTGAATTCCGCATAAAGGAAACCCGTATATTGTTGTGTATTACAAAAAAACAAAAGGTGGGGCAGATTCCGCATATTAATTGATCATGACCTATTCCGTAAAATATGCAACGCGACGATGGCATATTGTAATCTTCTGTAATGTTCTGGATAGTAGTGCTTTGAATGCTTTTATTTTGTTTTCGCATGCTCATCCTGAATGGCACATTTGCAAAAATCATCGGCGACTAATTTATTTAATACAACTATCTGAACAATTGACTCAGGACTATAGAACTCGGAGACATGCTGCACATGGAATTTATCCTGCTGCCATATTGGCCCACACTAGATTAAAAAATCGAAGAGTATATGTGTGAAACCAGTACAATGTACTGGAAGATGCACCACTTGTGGTCGCCAAAAAGACCGAAAGATGAGAACACAATGTATTAATTATTAGAAATTTGTTTGTAATGATCATTCTCACATTGTGTAATTGATAATTGTGTTTCTTAGTTATTTCATGACAGTAAAATTAAACAATTTGGTTTTCATGTGACATTCATATATACATTATTATAACATTCGTAATTATAAAATATATTACGTTTGTACTATATTACATACATATTCGTTAATACATTTAGCGATTTTTCTTATTTTTGATTTTTAAATTGACATGTGTACTATTATTTTTGTTGTTGTAAAATAATATAATAAATACATTTTAGCACTATTTGTTTTTATTTTTAAAATAATTAAACTTATTGTACCTATGTTAAGAAATTGTATTTCATTAAATTTTCAATTTGGGGTGAAACCCACCCCACGCCCTCCGATGTATAAAAATGGTTTTACAACGAACATACCTATATGATATATAATTTTTTTTGCTATAAAGTATATAAGTAAATAAGCTATGAGTATATATGATTCATTGAGCAATTTTAGGAAAGAGTCATCAAATTTGAATGAAAACGGATTATACAATATATGTTAACATAATAAATCGTAAGGTGAAATATTCAAATGGGGTGAAATCCACCCCAAGCCCATCGGAGGGTTAAATTCGGAAGAATAAAAAATAATTTTTCAGTGTCGGCAATAAAACAAGTTGGTAGGATAAACAAACAATATAAATTTAATGAAACGTAATAATTACTTTAAAATATTTATAATTATTTTATTTCAGAATTATTTTGACCAGTTTTATCGGAATTTTTAAACCTCCTTCATTTGTTTTTCTTTTATATTTTGATTATTTTCAAAATTTTGCATTGACGAGTTCGAAAATTTCCTTAAAAATGTTATACAAATAAAAATTTCTCGCTTTTTTGGTTGCTACCTTTTGTCAATATTCTATTGAACTTTTTTGCACCCGATTGAAACAGCACTTGCTGAACAGATGCGCGCCTAATGAAGAGACTGGTAAACGATGTGTCTTCTAGGTATAACTATCCCCTCAACAACCTCTTGATCGAGCAGCACTCTCTCAATGCATCAAACTCTATTCCATGTTACATTTTCGTTTAGACTGCTACCTCCATAAAAAACGCTGTTATTTTTCACTTAATCTTTCATTATTTATATGTACAAAAATGCATATTTTGATTAGCTTTTGTAAAAATTATAATAACATAACTTTAGTGACATATATTTTGTCGTAGCCAAAAATACTAAATTTAATTTTTTTTACATTTGTTAATGTGCTTTATACTACTCTGATTATATACTACTTATAATTCACAACTTTTATCACAAATTGTTATACAATGATAGTTGTATTTTAATTATATAATAAATTTGTAACAGTTGTAACTATTCTCTAATACCCAATCATCGGTTAGATTAAATAATTTGAAAACTTTATAAATAAACAACCCTAAGTGCCGTAGTAAAACATACAGTTCGCAAAATTAACAACTGCAATTATAAAAATTTAAAAAAGTATAATATGCCATACTAACTAAAAAGAAAAGTATATTTTGTTGCAATAACATTTATTGTTTGGATATATTGTAGGAATATACTCGCTTAAAAATAATTGTACCACAGTCCTGAATAACAATATGTTGGCGCACCTATACACAATATGTACCTAAAGGCAAAAAAAAATATTAAATAATACTAGTAGAGTTTTTGGCAGATGAGGATCAATAATCACAGGTCAGCGGTACAATACCAAAAGACAGAACAATGCTCTGGAGTTGGACTAAATACACTCCACTTTATAATACAACTATACAACGACAAATCACAACGCGGGTCTCCACACCACCCCACCGGCTGTCCCAACACGACGCATCGCCAGTTATTGATCGAAACCCCCCTCCTCTTCATAACCAATCGCAATGCCGCGTCGGCCCGTGACAACCCCCTCAACAGGGGTCTCCCCTAAACGGGGCTCCAGTCCCCGCCAACTCGCCTTCTCCCTCTGCAGGCGAGCGACCCCCCAGGCCTCCTGAGGACGCTCCACTAGTGCCTGCTGCTGGCGCACATCAGAAGAGGGAGTGGCCGGACAGTGACTTGTGCGAACCTGTCCGGTCACCAATGAGACATCCCCTTCGTCGTCCGAGTCGGGGGAGTGAGGTGTGGAGGAGAGGGGAACGAACTCACGACCGCCTGAGATGGGGATCACGCACGAAAGGATGGGGGTTAGTTATAGTAACAACAGAACAGAAGCTCGAGACTAGCGTGATCCAAAACATATTTTATTATAAACAGGATGCGAGAATAATTAAATAAAAATTATTGTGATGAAATGTGGTAAACTTTTAACTTATTATACTGAATGTTATCTATTTGTTTGTATCTTTTACCATTATGTATTTCACAATTAAGTTTTGAATGACAGAAACCTAACATATTGTACATCCAATGAAATAGAATAGAATAATATAACGAATATATATAAATAAAACCAAATAATTACTATTTAAGTTATTAAATTTCGAGTAAGCATTTGTAATATACGCCATAACTAGAAGACTAAGTCATGATTTCAAGTAATTTCAAGTTTTTGTGTAATTTTAATTATTTTCATTTATTGAACACAACAGTAAAGTTACCAATTTTTTTCCGAAGAATTAATTTTTTGAAGAAAGCAAATCAACTTTCTAGACGTTGTATTTTTCAGATTTATATAATCATCTAGAAAAATGTGAATTAAAACGAACAAGATTATTATGATAACTAACGATTAGTAACTTTTGAAAGTCTTGCAAGAATCTAGATGTATCTAAAAACAAATTGGGATACAGTTTTAACTGTTATTGATCCCTATTACCAAAATCAATTATAATTTTTTGAAACACATTGAATGAGACGCATACTTTTTATTTACTCCAATTTAATCCAATAGATTTCTTAAAATACATGGGTAAAAGTAATCCTACTTTTTAAAATAATAGTCAATATGATGCCTCTGAATTTCTAAATACTGGTTTAAATAATATTTATGACAAAATAATCCAAAATATTATTCACATTAATATTTAAATTACAGGGATGGTACGCAACCTAAGCTAGTTTGTCACAGTTTGTCACATTTCTCACCTCCATACACCCCTTATAGGTCATTCCATCTCCACCTCTTTATTATAGAAATTAAAGTAAAATTAATCTTATGCACAATATGCAGAACATCATATAACGCACAGTTTTTGTAATAATATAAACAAACTGATTGGTATGAAATAAAAGAGTAATACTAATTGTGATTGTAATAGCAGCCCTACCTAATTGAAGTTATGTCAGCGTGCCATGGGCGCCTATTTCCTGCAGTCATAATGACTGGGCTTAGCCTTAGTAGGCTATATATAAATTTATTAAACATAGATATTTGTAAAATTGGGCAGACAAAATGGCGATTGATTACATCGTTGCGAAAAACAAACGTGACCTTGAAATGGTTTTTGATAAATATCTATGTTAATAAAAAAAAAATTGGTTTCAAATTGAATAAATCATATAGGGTAAAAAATCTATTAATTTATGTAATAGAAAACAATTTTTTTAGAAAAGTGCATATATTTTTAAAAACAAAAATTAAAAAATTATGACGCTTTTGCATAGCAACTACCATGGAGACAACCCTCTGTCTATCTCTACTCTGTGGTCACCATTGCGTGTATATTTAAAGCGGCAACAAAGGGTTTGAAATTATTTTAGCACCATGAAGGGGGGGAGGGGGGCATTATACTCGAGTAAATAAAAGTAATACAACAGAATACATATATTTTCAAACAGCTTGTTTTCAGAAAATAGGAATCTGTAAAATATATTTTCAGATAGTTAGAATATTAAGAAAACGGGACGTTTGGTTATTTCAGTATACTAGGCTGATTGTTCCAGAGATCCGCCTTGTATACTACTATTAGCTCTATTGGAGAAGGTTTTAGTCTTCCTTCTCCGACTCTGTTGTCCTTGACAAGGATATAGGACAGGTGGTATCTTATCTCGAGAATTGTTTGTTATTATAATGTTGCTATTAAAAGTCCACAAATAGCCAACATTTACTGTTTTCTATACTGTTTTTGACAAGTAACCATGGCAATACATATTTACATTTTTCATTTCTGTTTTCCATCTTCTGAGGTTAGACTGAAATTCAGAAGAAAATATAGTAATCTTATTCCGCTTCACTACCTAAACTTTTCTCAGTGTGATTATTGGATTTTTTGGGATTTAAAACATAAATAATTTAAATTGTTTCGCTGATTTGTTCAAATTGAATCAGATAATCGATGTAGTTAAAAGCGAATTTTAAATGATTAATTATCTGGATTCGTGTTGAAATGCCGAATTAAATAATAATGATATATAAGGAATACTACAGTGTTGACATGCTGGTGACAATGAAGTAAACTTAAAAAGCTTAAATTTGACTGACTGTTTCATTTTCTAATACCATTCTCCAGCAGCATTATTATTTTCAGTTTAGTTTCCAGAACACGCCACACACGCCAAATATATTTTTAATAACAGTAGTTGTTTGATATTTCATAACATTTTAGCGGAGAAGCGGGAAACTTTTGCCTTTAATTATATTTATGGCGTTTTCTTTATCATTAGTTAATGTAACCGAAAATTCCTTTTAAAACACTTTTAAATACACTGTTTTCCTGCGAAATATAGAACGTCCTACCACCTTTATTCCGGGGTAAAGCCTCGTAGGGACTTTTTGTTTCAGTATTTTGTTACAACGTTACGTGTATCATTTCCAATAGGATGCCTGTCTGTCTCGTAGCGCTGGTGAATAAGTAAAGTTGACTGTTGGAGCGCGTCCATCATACTTTCGTTTGTTTATCATGATGTTCTTATCATCTCATTTTAATATTAAATTACTGAATAGAGTAGATTAGCATCAGTAATATTTATATATCACCAAGGACTGTATGTGTGTGTGTGATTATGAAGACGAACCAAATTGTTGCAGCATTCCTAGATTAAGATAGTATCATCTATGACGCGTCACGAACACTAAATTGCTTCAAAGATATAGTTTCAAATATTTTTTGTCGTGTAATGTTATTAAGTGTCAGTAATTAATGTAACTAATATTATATTTCTATAACTACTAAACTTTTTATGGTGATTTTTAATATCTACTTTTAGCTAGAACTACAATTTAATATATAGAAAAAATATCAGTTGTATAGAATGTGTGCTTCTAGTATTAGGAGACATCCCCCCCCATATATATATTGTTTTTTGACAAAAGCATTGATTTTCTCTCATTAAACACTAAACTATCATTATGTTAAATGTTTGGACTGTCTGTCATGTCAAAAAGGATAAATACAAACTTCAGTCGTTTTTGTAAATATTTATTATCAGTATGTAATTCAATGTTGGAGATTTGTTTAAATATATTTGTGGTGTGTATGAAATGACTTAATGAGATCTCTTCATACTATTTTTTAATCGTGTCTGTTATCATTTTAGGTTTTCTCATTTTCTTTCGACTTTAGTGTTAATGATTACTTTTTATAGTCCGTACCATTAATTGTTCTCTGGTCGAAAAGATTTTATCTGTATGTTTTGGTAGGTTTAGCTCCAATTTACCTTTACTTAGTTTGGAATATGTTTGATCTTTAAAGAAAGGTGTGTTGAGTATATATTGGCTATATAATTTTAATTAAAATAACTCAAGTTTCGTACAGAATCTGATAAACACTGAAAATCAATTAAAAACATTTTTTGCGGGGTGTGTGTTTTGATAGGCAATCTATAAAAATCTAATGCGCTCTAGAATTGAATAAAATACAAGTGTTTATCAAAAAAGGGATCACGACTTGTTGTTTAATAGTTTACACATCTTTATAATAATATAACAACAATAATTGTCAATATCAACGTAATCTATGACTTCAATCTATCGAAACCTATATACTGAATCATCCTTTTTTGTGTACTTTCAGACTGGTATCTCACGGTTAATCCTCATCTGGAATCACGTCGACATGGTAAGACCAGCTGTACCACCAGTGACAGTCTAGTTATATTCTAATTAGGGGGTAAACAGTTGCTGAACAGACTTCGGAACTAAATTGAATGGAAAGTCCTTTTTTAACACTGAACATTATATAATTACAAAACAACAATAATCAAAATTGTCACAATAAAGAAGATGAATTGAAGATTTTGTTTGATTAAAAACGCCATAATTTGTACAAAATGAAAGTATTGTCGTTTTCTAACGTTACTAATGCATCATTGGTTAGACGGGGTCAACACAAGGTTTTGCAAGCACGCTGTATCGAAAATGCGCTAACCAAAATAGCGGAAATGGTGTAATGCCATGCGGTGCTAACTTGATAATAAAATGTCATTTTCTGTTCCTTATTTTGTCGTTGTTTCGCATTTCTCACTGGCATAAAATACAACAAAATTTGTTTAGCATAAATAAATGGTTTTTAAGTTGAATTATTTTTTATAATGCAGCAAGTGGCAACACTATTTTCATATTGTTTGTAATGTAATATTTTAAAGCAGCTACATCCTGTTACTGAATTAGAAATGACAAAAAAACAAATTTTCCACACTAAAATACAGCTTAACAAATACGATTAGACAATGATAATAGACACACTATAATGTGTGTATTATTTACTAATATGATTATAGCTCATTCACCGTCATTTTCAGCCTTATTACACAGAGCAAGCGGTAGGGAGGATTGAAAGCGGTGGGTTAAGAAAAATTAGTTTCAGGAAACCAGCTTCCGGCCAAAATGCTGGATTATGATGTGAAATTAATTTTAAAAAGAAGAAAAAACGTGAACCGTGCGTCGAACGTCTGCGAGCTCTAAGTCACTGTTATCGCGTGTGTGGAACGGAGTAACAATGTTGGGGGGGAGGGGGGTGGTTGCACATGTGTTGTAAAAACAGACAGAGGGTTTAAGGACCGCGTCAGGACTCGCTGTTCGCCATTATATTATTATAGGAAGACTGTGTAGTTTCTCGTGAACTGGAGTTCTGCCTGAGAGGTGACACCGTCCCAATGCATGACTCATACTGTCGGAGTAGCTGCAGCTGAACCTCGACGTTCTCTCACTCTCACTCGCTCCCTGTGAACATCAAGAGGCCTCGTCTTCCACTAAAGTAATCTCTTGTGAACTAGAGGGAAGTAGTGCAGTGTGTGATGGGTAGCCTTGTCAGTAGAGCTTGTTTTTTTAATTTGAGGCAATTCCAGTAGACGAGGGAAGATTCGAGCATCTCTCTCTCTCTCTTTCTCGATCAGTCTATATCTGATCAGTCTTATTTAAGTTTTGCTTTATGGCCGAAAATTACTCGATCATTATCGCTGATTGTTCCGACTTCAGTAATCATTTTCAAAAGTTATTTTTTACCGAGGATGGGGACTGTTCATTACTCGTTGAGAATGCGGCTGGATAATAATAATATGAACTCTCCTCTCTTATGGCTCTCTCTGTCTCTCTTTCTCATCTCATGTCGAAGCTGCCTTTTCTCAGGAGGGGAGAAGGAACCTTGCGCGCCCCGCGCTTCCTCTGATGGGAAATCATTTTCCAGATTTAATCGATGGTGTGTGTGTGGTGGTGTTTACGTACCGAATATCCGGGGCATTGCAGCTGGGTTGGGTTGTGTTGTGTGTTGTTTCTGTTATTGTTTTTAAAACTTTCGTGAGAATATTGGCTACTAACTAACTATTTGAGAGGGAAAACATTCGATACGAATGATGATGCTTTTTTTATTGGCATTCTTGACTGTGATCAATTGGAAGCGGTAGTGCAGCACATTAATATTTTGATGATAATGTAATAGTTGTGTAGATTTTACGTTAAATAAGCGTTCAAAATGTTTTACACAAGATAATGCTTAAATGCATGGCATGCTTAACATGGTTCCCACGCTTCTGGAAAACCTGTAAAAGTCAGGGAATTTTGTGTCACTCTATCAAAAAAATAATCCTGTATTAATTTATTGTACTTTATGATATTTGTATAGAAGATTTAAGGACATTTATTTATTAATAGAACCGCAATGTTTTTATATTGATATAATATTGAAACACACTAACATGGTACATTGTTAATTTCCTTTTGTTATAATATTTGCTTACCTCGAATTTTTGGGAATATGGTCAGGGAAAACCTGAAAAAGTCGGGGAATTTTACTCTGAAAATTGTGTGGGAACCATTTTTAATGTGAAAAGTGATTTTCTTTTCTACTTCTATCTATTACTTCCATGTGTTTATAACTATAGTTTTATCTGTTGGCGAGTCTAAACCGTTTTGGTGTATTCTGACAAACAATCTTATTATTATGGCTGCTTATCGATTGATAATATTCTGTCAGTCAGACAGAAAGAAACCGGAATTTTAGTTCGAACCAGTTCATGTCGAAAGCCAATATCGATAAACATGTTTCCAGGAGATGTAAAAGTTCAGCGTTGATGTTGTCCTTTTTTATCATTTTATCTCAAAATATATACCTCAATAATTTCTACAACAATTTGTGATCACTAATTCAATTTCACGTCTCAAATGTAAACCTTCCCAGAACACAGCGGGAGCGTGGGATCAACTTAACGCGCCTGATCGGACACGGACGACTTAGGAAATACTCTTTCTTGGAGTTATATTGTATTTGTCATTGAAAACACTTTTTGAAGAGAGAGAGAGTTGTATTTATCGATAGTAATAGTATAGTTGCTGGTTGAAAGCTGTGTTTTCAGTTCATCAGTAATTTATCTGTAGCAAATCGTTTCCGTTAAACTATAGCTATGCAAAGAAAGAGAGAGAGTGTTTGTGTGAGGGAGGTAGGAAGATAAATCAACAGGTAATGCAAAATATTATGTTCAGGAAGAGACTGTTTTGAAAAGAATTATGTGAGACAGTGGCAAGTTATTCGAATGTCGTCTGTTTGTTACAATTTATACATCTTTCTACAATTAGTTATCTAATTAACGAAATACTGCTCGTAAAATCAATACTTTATATTATAAGGTGAAACATGCCATAAGCACGACTTTTCCTCAAATATGAGTCATTGAATTTAAATTGTAATCATATTTTGATTTTGTTTTCTGAGGGGAAATTAAGTTTTTTTATTATCATCTTCCTTTACAATATTTAAATAGCTGAGGTGTGTAAATGGCGAGATAATGTCTCCTCTCCAGGCTACCTCCTCTGCTAGAAACCATGCGGATGCCATGGTTACTGATATTTAGAAGTAGAATACTCTAGTGACAGTTTCAATATTCCATTGCACACTATAGTCTTTATATATTACATGTGCAAAGTTTGTGCCTGGAAATTGTTTTCATAATTTGTATATAAATGCTATATAATATATTGTACAAGTTTCTGAAGCATTTGCTAATCGAGTTACTCTAAAAATAAGGGTAACCCGGAACTAATTGCAACAAGAATAAAATTGATACATCGATAGCAAATTTTCTGTAGAATAACATATTAAAAATCAACAGATAGTAACATTGGATAATTTTAATTTTTCTGGAAGTATGTCTGACATTGCAAAATATGCACTTTGGCTATAAAAAATGAACATAAGTCCAAATAAACTGTACACATATTTCAGTTTGTGGTCATTTATAGTTTAGATAACACTTTTCTCAGTTATAGTTATCACAGTCCCTATATAATCCACCCACGACTTAATAGATACAAATGTTTTCTTGCAATTGGTTCACCTAATGTTGTTCTGTTTACCGTTTAATTTTTTCTCTAAAAATAGTTGAACATTTTAGGTAGTTTGCATATTGTCAGTTCTAAAATAGGCTTCACTTAAATTCGGATTATCATCAAAATTGGATATAGTTTTACTTAATCAACTATTCTTAATAGACTATATTTAAAAAGTCATATTAGATTTTTGTTAAATATCAATGATGAAATAATATTCTATATAGCCTATATATGTGTTGGGTTCGTATTTCAACAAAGACAAACTGGCGTTAGCCTTTTATTAAATATGTTGGCTAATCTAGGTTTATCTACTATTTAATTAAATAAATAAATAAACTGATCCCAATAACAATTATAATTGATAATAATAAATTGTGTTAAGATACATATATTTAACAATAAATTATCACGTACTTACACATTATCCTCTGGTCTTTCTATCACCTCTGCGTTTATTTTAATAACTCCCCAATTTCTGGTTGTCAATGAATAAACTCTTAAATTTAATTATTCAAAAATATCATTAAGGCATCTGTCTTAACTAAATTCAAAATAGTACCTTTTTTTTACTGTTTATTTTAAATATTGTAAACGATAAAATCTATCGAATTTAACAAATTCAACAAAATTCTTATAATCGTAAAACAATATTACTACATATATGCATTAATTTAAAGAATCGATATTTAAATTTGTTTATCGATTTAAACTGAAGTATATTTGAAATAAATATTCCATTCGAAACTTGACAAAGTTATTAACCTATAAATGAAAACTGCACTTTTTTCCTGCGAAAACTAGCTTGAAAAATTGAATTTTAAAATGACTGCGCCCCGCATGTAAATAAATTACAGTTCAATATTCTTACCATCTCATATTATTTAGAACAATTCCTAACCTTTATCTCTGTCTCCCTCTACTCTCTCTCTCCTTTTCTGTCTCTCTTCTCCATCTCTCCTCTTCTCTCTCTCCCTCTCTCTTCTTCTCTCTCTCTCTCTCTCTCTCCTTCTCTCTCGTCTCTCTCTTTTCACTCTCTATCCTCTTCTCTCTCTCTATTCTCTCTCTATCCTCTTCTCTCTCTCTATTCTCTCTCTCTCCTCTTTTCCCTATCCTTCTCTCTTCTTCTCTCTCCCCTTCTCTCTTTCTCTCTCTCTCTCTCTCTCCTCTTGTCTCTTATTTTCTCTATCCTGTTCTCTCTCTCTTCTACATCTCTCTCCTCTTGTCTCTCATCTTCTCTATCCTCTTCTCTCCCTCTCTCTTCTTCTCTT
>JAUZND010091997.1:0-14866 GCA_034780555.1 Coelogynopora nodosa | reverse complement strand
CAAGGTCACTGGGGGGGGTCATCGAATTTTTTTTTAATAATCGGTCAAGGTCACGGGGGGGGTGACCTAGATATACACTTTCCATACTACTTCTGTAGGATTTAATAAATAGTATATTTTTAATGATTAAAATGAAGAGATTTCTGTGTTTATTTCACGCATGACACTACTTGATACAATTAATTAATCTAAGTGTACATATCTATACTGCGCAACGAATTAATAACAGAGTGTACTTATACGTTACGTAGAACGAGTGCGTAATATTTCAATTGATATATACCTAAATGTATAAGAATAGGTTTCAGTATTCAATATATCATAATTTTATGTGTACCTATTAAATAACATTTAACAATTAGATGATTATATATACAATAAGACTACGTACATAATGTCTAAATACATTAACTAATCCTCAGGAAAATGTTTAATAAGAAAATTTATCTCAAATAATAAAACAATCATTTCTTTATTAAGTACAGTGCAACAGCATATTTACTGAACACTTACCATGTTTCAACAGGTTGGAGAGTGCCGTGGTAACTCGAGCTTCATCACGCATTTGGATTGGTCCGAAAATAGTCAATATATACAGACGAATAGTGGAGCGGCTGAATTACTTGTCTTTAAGGCACCAGGTAGAGACGACAGCTTTTTACTGATACCGATTAGATTAGGTAATTAGGTACGTACAAATGGTAATAATATAATATGTAACTCTCAATTTGATAATTCGGATATGTGTATACTTTTGAAAAAATATTCATTGCTATCTCTTCCATTTGAAATTTCAACAAAGTTTAAAAAAAGCTAATTTTGTTATTTAAATTGCCAATGTTTCAAACAATAAAAGTGGTTTACAATGTAGGATTTCATGTTATACAATAGATAATTCAATTGTTCAAGTTTTATAAAGGATAAATATTTATGAAATGATTAAACACTTCAATTTAACAAAATATGATTTCCTTATGTGTAATAATCTTCTCAACTCCGTCGATTATATCTTTTACACCGATCACCACTTTCTAATAATCCTTATTCGGATGAATGAAAAGCCGTTACAATAGTATACACACCAATGCACTCTTATAAAGGTAACTAATTGTTTATATTGGGAGTAATTATATTATATAAAACAGGCATAAATTAAAACTTTTTATTAGAAACTGTTGAAAACGTTGCTATGCGTATCTAATCGATACATTCTTAATATTCTTATGGCTAGCTGTCTCTATCAGTACAGGAAGAGTTTGGAACAAACGAGAAATTATCATCCTTTTGTAGCCAGAATGTACTTGCATATTATAAATAATCGATTTAGTAGTATAGGATAATTATTTTTATATACACTTACAGGTGGGAAATTTATATTAGACGGAATGCAGCGGCTTATGTGCAGTACATCTAGCTACACTAATTATGACTTGTGGTTGTGAATTGTTTGATAATTCAATTCATGATAAAAAACAGGATAACAAGTATAACTAAATTTTAAATTAAGAATGTACTAAATGAATAAATATAGTAAGAAATGTTAGACTAATCATTTATAATGCTATTATCTCTTATGCTGGTTAATATACAATTTTGCAAATATATTTGTTATCAAATTATGCTCTTTTTATATATATACCCAAATCAAAATTATTCTAAACAGCTAAATGTATACTACTAATAAAGCAACAATTGCCAACTAAAAGATATTTGAAAATAACAAATATTTGAAAAATGACGGTAATCATATAACAGACATACTGTTCAATTTTTTTTAATATTACATTATTTAAGATGTTTTTTTTAAATATTGAAGCTATAATATTTAAAATTGAGGCTATACCAATTTAAACATTAATTTCTGCGAAAGCTTACATTTTTCTTAAAAGTGTCAATTTTTTCGTTATGTATGTAATTCTATCGCAACACATTTTTCCTTAAATATCAGACGGCTACATTTCCTTGCATAAAACTGCCCTACTTATTGCAATACTAGTGTGTATAGTCATTATAGTGATAATAAGTACTCCAATCCCTCCCCTCACCACCACCCCTCGTCAGCCGGGAAGCAGGTTGTCTCCAGCGATGAGATCAGCGCCATTAAGTGGGCCTCATGGACCGGGGTACTGGGCGCCCCGGTGGCTGGGATCTGGGAGAAGTTCACCGACACCAACGACATCAACGCCGTAGAGGTCAACCAGGCCGCCGGAGTGATCGCCACTGGGGACGACTTTGGCCTGGTCAAGCTGTTCCGTTTTCCGTCGCTCAAGAAAGGTGGGTGGGTCGGTGGTTCACTGCTTGGCGGTGTGATTCACTTTTACGGGACATTCTGGTCCTTGTTAGGCGGGTGCAATTCACGTTTAAAGGAAATTATGGTCCTTGTTTGCCGGGTGCGATTCATGTTTAGGAAAAATTATGGTCCTTGTTTGCCGGGTGCGATTTTAAGTTGAAGTGAAATTATGGTCCTTGTTTGGCGGGTGCAATTCACGTTTAAGGGAAATTATAGTCCTTGTTTGGCTGGTGCGATTTAAGTTGAAGTGAAATTCTGGTCTTTGTTTGGTGGGTGCGATACACATTTGACGGACATTCTGGTCCTTGTTTGGCTGGTGCGATTTAAGTTGAAGTGTAATTATGGTCCATGTTTAGCGGGTGCAATTCATGTTTAGGGAAAATTATAGTCCTTGTTTAGCTGGTGCGATTTAAGTTGAAGTGAAATTATAGTCCTTGTTTGGCGGGTGGCATCCAAATGTAAGTTTAATTGTTTAAGTTTAACAGTTGCTGCTGGTCCTTGTTCGACGTTTTTGTATATTTTTCAGTGTTTATGTATAATTCGAGTGAAAGTAGAATACATGGACAGGGGCTACGGGTTTTTGTTTACCATATTTAACATTGTTTTGTGTATTTGTTTAAGATTTTAGTATAAAAACAAGAATAAATTGTTACTATGGAAATAACCTTTACATAATATGTTGGCTTCTTATTTTACAAAGTCCAATTGACGTTAGCCCTCTATTTAATTGTATTTAATTGTATTGGCTTTTCTAGGATTACTTATTATTTAATTAAATACACTGTTCCCAATAACCATTATAATTAATAACAATAAATCGTGTTAAGATACATATAATTAGTAATAAATTATTATGTACTTACACATTAAAGACACGTCCTTCGCTAGGCTCTCCGTATAATTTTGTGACTAAGCAAATTCTGGGTTGTCAATGACTAACTTATTTAATTTAATTATTCAAAAATATCATTCAGGCATTTATATTACTTAAATTTGAAATACCCTTTTTTACTAAATATTTAAATATTGTCAACGATAAAATCTATCGAATTTAACAAATTCGACAAATTCTTAAAATCGTTAATCAATATTATCACACATATATACTTTATCATTTTCGTGATAGTTTTAAATATGTTAAAGAAACTTTTACTACGCTTAATTGTTATTTAATTGTATTATATATTTGATGTCATTATTAGCTAAAATTAAATACTTTTTTGGATATATATCCTCAATAATGTTACATGCAATATATTTGCATGTCCAAATCGACCTCTCAATTAACGTGTCATTTCTCTTCAACCTAGTTACTTGAATATGACATAGTTATCCTATTATGATCTAGTTACTTGCATATGACCTAGTTAATCATTTATGACCTAGTTAACCCTTTATGACCTAGTTACTTGTATATTATCTAGTTACCTCTTTATGACCTATTTACCACTTCATGACCTAGTTACCTCTTTATGACCTAGCTACCCTTCATGACCTAGTTACGTGACATAGTGTCCTGACCTAGAGGGTGAGTCTCCTCCCCTTTTTCCTCCACCGTGCAGGCGCCCTTTTCCGCAAGTACGTCGGCCACTCTGCGCACGTGACCAATGTACGTTGGTCGCACGACAAACAGCGCCTCATCACGACCGGGGGCGGCGACAGCGCTGTGTTCCAGTTGAGGTTCTCGGCCTCGGGCGACCACACGGAGGCCGACACTGGAGGTAGGAGGCAGAGCTGGGAAGGTTAAAGGATTTCTCCAATATATCATATGGTTTTATGGGGATGGCTAAACGAATAATTCGTCAGGCAGTCAAGGGTAATTCGTCAAGAGGTTAAGCGGGACTGATTTGGCTGAGTTATGGACGATAGCAATCATTTGATTTTTTGTTTCCAACAACATTATCCTCTGTAATGATTATTGTATTTTGTAGGAATGGGACTGGCCGAGTGGTTAAAACACAACTCTAGCCAGAGAACTCAAAGAGGGCATTTTACACAAAAAGCTATATTGGCCGTGTACACATAATATAGGCCTACCACGACATTCACGATCAATAGTTTTTTAGATTGTGTAGAACTTCATTAGAGTTCCCTCAACAATAACAAGTGGAACAAGGCTGCGGGACCCCATGCCTGAATTTTGCTTAATATGTTATAGTAGTATATGCAATGTTGCTTCCCCAAAGGATTCATTTTTCAAATTTAAAATCTTCAATTTATTATACATTTTCATTTGAAAGAACTGCTTTCTAAACGTGCTGTTATTTGCATATTTTTTAGGAGCATTGCTGTAAAAGACTGTGAAACAGATTTTGCATTTTAGTTTGAATTTTCAGTTGCCTGGTTCAATTACATTTACGCAACCAATGAACGGGCGCTCTAGATTTCTGAGTAGACAGATTTCAATATAATAAACCAGTATTTTCTGAACGATTCTCCTTTCCATAGTGAACTATACATACGATAGTAATACCCTGCTGTAGTAAATCTACAATTTTTGTCAATTAGCCTCCCTGTTCACAACTATACGGCGCTCTTTACACTTTAGCACTCTGATTTTGATGTTATTATAGTGGGTCGTAATTAATCATTTTCTATATATATGTCAAGACCGCTGGTGTCGCGCGTGCACCTTTTACACACTATAATATATCATATTATATCAGCAGCAATTGTTGTCTTCAGCCTTCACTTTGCTGTAACAGTATTACTATGTGCCGGCAGATATGTATCTAATATGGGTCTGACTCAAGTGATGTCAGGTTTGATGAGCTCACACTTTTACCTACATATTTGATTGAGTTTTTTTTATTGTTTTCCAAATTTATTTGTAATCATTTTTTCTCATATTATGATGGTGTTAACAATGTATTGAACTGCACACCTCTTTTCCGTGGCGGATCGAAGGTTTTTTTGACGAGGGGCTTAAAAGGGCACTACTGATTGTTCAGAAAAAGGGCATACATACATATTTCTACATATTGTGTTTACATACATACGGGCAATTAAATCGTGTTATGAATAGTTATGTTGTACCTTCTTAAAGATGGAATTTAATAGTCAAATGGACAATTTTATAGATAATAAAGGCAGGGCACTTATGAATAAACACGTGGTTTTCCACAGGTCCTTGTAAATTCTACCTTTTTTCTTTTTAAAAATATTACTCACATAATATCACCATAACACATTTTCGCACACGGTCTGAAAGGTCTAAATGCTGAGCAATGTCTCCCCCCCTCTCTCCCACTCCTCTCTCCCGCCGCCAGCATTCACCGACTCGAACGCGGAGGGCAGCGACACCGACCTGTCAGACGTCGCCCCGGTCAACTCAGACGTGGAGCGCGAGGGTCAGGTGAGCTACGACCGCGCGGTCTACAGGGAAGAGGCCAAGATAGTGGAGGCCTCGGCCAGGAAGGCGATGGCCGAGAGTGGCCAGAAGCGGAAGAAGGCGCCCAGCCAGGGGCTCACACTCGAGTTCGTCCACGGGTGAGGAGCCGGGTTGCGATGGTGGTGGTGGTTGATGAGTTCCGTGTTATTGGAATGTAAACAAATTATGGCACTTAATTGCTGTGGAATTTTGAGGATATTATTTAGAAAAAATTCAATATTTAGAATCAATATTATTCATATTACATCTTCTTTATTTTCACTATATTTTCTATGTTTAAATCAGAAATTAGTATGCGTAACAATGTTACGGTAATATTTTAATTACTAGTGTAAAAAGATACACACTGTGAATGAGTGATTGCTGTTTGATAAACTGAACATTTTCCCTTTTACAATATTGTTTGAATACATGATGTAAGTAATTGGATGGTAAATACCATTGAATTACAACAATTATATACGAATTGGGTAACATTTTACTAAAATGGGGCATACTACTAGTCAAGTAGTACCTATGTATAATAGTCATTATATATTACATAAGTATTAGGGCCAAGGTCCTAATATATTAATGTTAGCAAATGTAGTGTTCCTAAAGTCATTGAAAAATCTGAAAATGGGCACCATTGAAAAGTCATGAAAATACATTAAAATAAAAAATACTTGCATTTATCAAACTGGGCATTTTTTTCATTCTCTTTAATTAGTATATCTACCTTCAGTAGAGCTCAATTATGCTTTACTTCATTTTTGAAAGGTTATTTTTACTCAGCGCAACTCTCCTGTTTATAGATAGACACGCATCAGATAGGATAGAAGTAACGCATCAGTTTTTGTTGTGTGAGCATTTTTAACACATGTTTTGTTTAAGTCGTCGATTTTTACTTTTATTGAATACATTCATGGAAACCTCATGCAAATTGATCTTGGACGACTGAATCGTGGGGACCCTAAAATAACATACTATAGAAAGCTTCATCTTTCTAAACAACTTATCCATAGGCAATATGGTGTATAGAATATTGATAGTATAAGAATGAAAAAAGCGCCAAACAGGCAACTAATATTGCAATGTTTAAATAAATCGCTACACAGAGGAAACGAATTAAACGAAACCTCCCATCTTCCCTTATTCCCCCAACCCCCATCCCCCCCCCTAATCTTCTGTTAGTTACCGCGGCTACGACTGTCGCAACAACCTGTTCTACACTCAGCGATGGGAGGTGGTCTTCCATGTGGCCGCGGTGGGAGTGGTCTACAACAAGGAGGCCAACAAGCAGCGCTTCTACACCAAACACACTGACGACATCTTGAGTCTGGCTCTGCATCCTGAGAAGGACTATATCGCCACTGGACAGGTGGGTGTGAAGCTCCATGCCCACCAAACGCGACGCGACGCGAATAATTATTTTCAGTTTTCACCAACGACGGCGTGACGTATCGATCATATTTTGATGTCTACATTATTTGTTGTCTCTTTGCATTGCAATATGTATTTCGCCGCGTGGCGTCACGGGATTTTTTAAATAATAATAACAATTTTAGTTGCATCGCGTCGCACTCGGTGTAAATAGGCTCATTGTATAGCATGTATTCAACGTTTTGGGTAACGTCGTGTCGCATTGCATTTGGTGGGCAGAGGCCTTAAGGCCAATTGTTTTATTATTTTACATTATTATGTGTCCTAGCTGGTCGCGTTTACTAGTAAATGAACACATTCTATTCAAATCCGACTTTAAATACACGCATTCACTTTATATTACATTTGAGGTTTGTAGGCTTTAAAATATGACCGTTTAATTAAAAACTTACTATCTGTGTATAATTTATGCATTTTTCATTTGCCTTATCGTAATTTCAATGTATATATCACGGAACTTATGGTAGTATTATACTGAGGGATGTGACGGTTATTTATGAAGTTGTTTACTAATGCAGTTTGATCCACTATAGTCTTATACTATGCTAATATGATACTATATCAATACAAAGCACGTCATGAAAAATACAATTTCTCATTGTAATTATCAGATGTCATATTATATGGTACATGACATGAAATATTTTCCTACATTTTCTTTCTCGAGAATTTAGTTTTCTGCCCAAAACACAATAGGTTACATATTTTAACTATTTTAGAGCAGAAAGGGAACGTAGGAGGTTACTTCAACCTGCACAAGACATATGTCTACAATCTTTGTACGTTTCCATTACCTGCATCAGTGATGTCAAATAAATCAACAAAAGTGTCCATACATTAGTTTGTCCTCACAGAAGCCTATATAGTTAAGTACTCGCATGGTGGGTAGTAATATCCCTCCACCTCTGTTTCAGGTTGGCCGCGATCCAACGATCCACATTTGGGACGCTGAAACCCTGAGCACGCTGTCCATCCTGAAGGGGCAACACGAGAGGGGCGTGTGCGCTCTCGACTTCTCCGGTACGTCTGAAATACCCATTTCAGATATGATATAGCATTATGTATATGTACGTATATATTCAATATGCGCCTATAATTTGGAATGTTTCAGGAGACGGTCGCAAGTTGGCGTCAGTTGGTCTGGACGACAATCACTGTATCGTCGTCTGGGACTGGAAGAAAGGGGAGAAGCTGGCTACAACCAGGTAACCTGGGGAGTGCGCCATCTATTGGAAATATATAATGTTATCGATTTCATTTATGATGTGATGTTTTTCGGTGTTTTATAATTTGACCCCATTATCATTGGATTCGCATATCATAATTAAACGTGTATTTAATTAGAAATTTGTAAATGCATGGTAATGTAGTGGGACACATTTCTATCAATTATGTATCATATCAATCACAAAAAAATTATAACAGAGTAATAATCGTATCAATAAATCAAATTTTATAATAAATCAGTTTAATTTGAATATTTGAACAATGAGTAAATACATTTAGATAAAGAAAAATTAAGACCTTTAGGATTTTTGGTGTTATCTAAATTGTTAGAACTACATGACGCTAAAACTATGATGTGAATATCTTCTTTAGCTTTATGTATATCTTGTACGAAATGTAGTCGCTATTTTTATTTTAGTTTTATTTATATTATATTACTAATTACTACGCATGTTATAAAATAATGAATTTCCATTACTCCAATCACCCGTCAACCACCTCATTTCCCAATCTTCCTGCCACCCAGAGCGCACAAGGAAAAGATCTTCGTGATCAAGTGGAACCCGCTCGACTCGGACGAGCTGGTGACTGTCGGAATCCGGCACATCCGCTTCTGGAAGCAGGCGGGTGGCGGGTTCACCTCTCAGCGCGGCACATTCGGCACCATCGCCAAGCCGGACACCCTGCTGTGCGCCGCCTACGGATCAGATGGACTGTGTTACACTGGGGGGGCCAGCGGGGCCATTTTCGTGTGGCGCGGCAATGTGCTGGAGAGGACGGTGGAGGCGGCGCATGTTGGCGGGTGTTTTGCCATGCATTCGCTGGACAAGGTGTGTAGGGGGGGGGGGGGGATTATAAGAAGATGTGTTTTGTTAGATATCTCAATTCCCATACTACTATTGTATATCTATTTGGGTAAGTAAAACGCATGTTGGCAGGTGTTTGGCCATGCATTCACTGGACAAGTTGTGCGGGGATTATGAGAATATATTTTGTGCTAGAGGTCTCTATTCCCATACTACTATTGATAATATGTTTAGTTAATTAAGACGCATGTTGGCGGGTAGTTTACAATGCATTCGCTAGACAAGGTGTGTCTGTGTGTGTAGGAAAGGAGGGTATTATGAGAATATATATTGTGCTAGAGGTCTCCATTCCCATACTACTATTGATTATATCTTAGGTGTTGTGCTTGAGGTCTTATTCCATTACTACTATTGATTATCTGTTTAGGTAAATAAGACACATGTTGTTTGTTAAATCCTGTATTAAAACCTGAACAGAACCATGTTATAAATGTATATAATTATTGTATGATCTTCATAATTAACTACTAATGATTTAATGAATTTCTGATTTTATTTTGAAGTTTATTTAAACTTTTTTTAATAGAAGCCTGATGTATATTTTATGCAGTTAATGAGCGCAAATTACCTTAATTTAAGTTAACCTGTCTGATCAAACTTAAATAAATTGATAAGATAAGATAATATGTCTAGAACGTAAATTGCGTTATATTTAATTCACAGTTTTATTACTTATATTACAATCAACAATATACACTTTTTAGTGATTGAACGGGTTTGAAACTCCACTATCATAGCCTAGACTATTGCCTAAAGTTTACAAACTAGCGATTAACCTTTTTTACTTGGTTTTCCTGGGTTTAGTGAGCTAAATAATATGACAAGCTAAGAGCTTGTCACTTCATGGAATTACTAAATGTATCCCAACACAAGCACGACTATAACATTAGTCTTCCACACACACACAACTCGCCAGGGCTTCGTGACGGGCGGCAAGGACGGCACAGTCTGCCTGTTCGACGACACCTTCACCAAGACCTTCAAGACCTACACGCTGCGGAAGTCCGCCCTCTCCACGGCCTCCCAGGGCACACTGCTGCAGGACGCCCCCTGTGTGCGGGCGGCTGTGCTGGGGCACAACTGCATCCTGGTGGGCACCGTCAAGGGCGAGATCCTGGAGATTGAGCGGGAGGGTCCGATGCGGATTCTGGTCCAGGTGAGATCATCTTGACGTCTATGTAATTAATATAGACCATGTTAGGTCAATTATTATGTATGTATTAGATATAATACTCGTTTTATTAATGAGTAGTGTGCAGCATATTATATTTATATTATTATAAGTTCGTAGCAGTAGTATCAATAATTATTTGTTTTTGTTATGTTAAAAAAAGTTCATACTACTGATATACAATCAAGTTGGTTTATGACATAATATGAGTATTTAATGTATAGTTACATACCTTTTTTAGATAAAATGAAGCATTGCTTTAAGTTTTTCACCTTCCAAATCCTGTCTCCTCTCCTCGACAGGGCCACACCGAAGGCGAAATGTGGGGCCTCTGCGCCCATCCGCGGGCCAACATGTGCGCCAGCGTCTCCCATGACGCCACCCTGCGAGTGTGGCACGTTGCCGAGGGCGCCCACCGGATGGCCAACGCCAAGAAGTTGACCAAACCCGCCCAGTGTGTCGACATGAGCTTCGATGGACAGTTTATCGCGGTTGGCTTTAGAGATGGTAGGTGACTGAGTGGTTGATTGTTGTGGAGGTGGTAGTAATTATTGTCTTAAACCTCTGGGGATAAATGAAGCACAATATTTGTTAAATTGACTATTCGATAATAACGTTACTGTATTGCAGATGGCTTGTTATGTTAATGGATTTATACTATCAAATTACCAATAGGCCGGCTACATGTGTGGTTTTTTTAAAAATTTTCAGGCAGTTTCACCGTTTATAAAGCAGAAAGTCTGGATGAAATACATACCGAGCATCCGAGAAAGGAGGAGATATCGGACATCAAATTCTCGCCAGGTAAAACTAAACACTTTTAACCCTTTGTCCGTGGATATATTTTGTAGGGCTTGCTCTGTGGAGGAGGGGTATTCCCCCCTCCCCCCCCCCCCTAGAAAAACGAACTTCCTATCATCCAATTAAGCTGAAATTTGATATATATATACCTTCTTAAGACTTGTTGAGTTTTTTTTTGTTTTTTTTTAATTAATCAATTATTATCCTTTTTATGACCTGATTACGTCACAAACTCCAGTTTAGGAAAACTATGTGGAAAACAGTCATATTCTCCATAGTGACCCATATATGCTATAACTTTAATCAATGCAACCAATTTACTTGATTCTTTTTGCATCTGATTCCAGATCACAAGATCTATAATAGTTTGGTATATTTCTATTATTATACTACTTACATAAATAAGCTGTAAGTAGTATAGAATAAATACTATTTGAGTATTATTTTAAATTGCTGGCTATTTTAATCATTAATTTTATAATTTAATTTAAAGTGTTTATGTTTTAAGATAAACATATTTTGTAGATTACTTTTGCCAGTTTTAGCTCCTAATATCATCGGCAAGTATGAAAACCCAGGGGGAAGGGTATAAAATAGATAAATAATTACACCATTTTCTCTGATATGTTAAAATATTCGAAATTGTGTTTGTTAAATTTTTTAGTTAGATAAACGTATTTTAGCCACTGAGTAAAAAAATCAGGGTCGTACATTACATCGTTCAATCAAAAACTTCATTTCATTGAAAAAAAATTGTATACCGTGAGCATATATTTTGTTAAATATGTCATTTGTTACTCGTAAATAAAAAAAGTCTATTCCCTTATTGAAATGACAATATCAAACAATTTAATCGCCGAACACTTCATCCCACTGGTCAGATCCGAGCAAGTACCTCGCGGTGGCTTCTCACGACAACTTCGTCGACATCTACAACCTCATCACAAAGAAGCGGGTCGGGGTGGGCAAGGGCTGTTCCAGCTATGTTACCCACATTGACTGGGACATTACCGGTGAGACGGCAGTTTTGTTTCTATTAGTTTCTCACTATTTATGGTCTCCCTTTCTTTGTCGCCTTTGTGGTAGTTCATTCTGTAGTCATGCCTCTGTCTATGCATCTCCCTCATGTCGATGTATATACATATTATGTAGTAATTTTCTCTTTCCTCTTTCACTGGTCGTCCTTCTCACTATTGTTATTATTATATTTTATTCTTGTTGCTGTTCTTATCTCATTTCTCTCTACATGTCACCGTTTCCCTTTTATGATTTTATCTTTCCTACCATGCTCTTCTGTCCATTCTATCGTTTATTTTCGTATATTTCCTTAAGCGTTACATTTCTTCTCTATTTAACTCTCTCGCTCTCTCTCTGGCTCTCTCTCGCTCTCTCCCACCACTCTCATTCTCACTTTCTGTCTCTCTCACTCTCTCCCACCACTCTCTGTCTCTCTCACTCTCTCCCACCACTCTCTCATTCTCACTCTCTGTCTCTCTCACTCTCTCCCACCACTCTCTCATTCTCACTCTCTGTCTATCTCTATTCACTGTGTTAATCAGTCAGTTTTGTATTTGTTATTATTATGTTTTTTTGCCCTGATCAAGAATATGAAATCTAGATCGGCAATGTAAAAGAGATTTTTATTTTTTATCTTATTAGGGATTTTTTGTTTATTAAGAGGATTGACTTATTGTGACTAGTGCAAGTATCCTCATCACGAAATCGATTTGATCGATTTTTTAATCTCTCTCCCTCCCTCTCCCATCATTCTCACACTCTCTCTCCCTGGCTCTCTCTCTCTCTCTCACTCTCTCTCTCTCTCTTTCTATATATATATATATATATATATTTCTCTCACTCTCTCTATCTCTCCATATCTTTCTCTCACTCTCTCTCTCTTGATATATTTATCTCACTCTCTCTCTCTCCATATCTTTTTCTCACTCCCTACATCGTTCATCCCGACCCCTTCTCAGGAACCTAATATTTCTAAATTGAGAGAACACTTTGATAACTTTATTGTCAGTCTCCAATTATGTACCTTTAATTTCGGTGGTGTACACCGTCCTAAACATCTAAAGATTCCTAAAATTAAAAAAAAATAAGATTATTCAATCTTCAAAAAAATAGTCTCCGCAATTATTGTCTATGATGAATTCACTTTATAAAGTGTGTATTTCTCTATTTCGAAAAAGCTTTTTTGTGGTTCAAATGACAATCTCACTCCTTCTCAAAGGACTTCACTTACGTGGTTTCGAATTAATAAGGCAATTATTATTAAACCAGCAGAAAGTATATTTCTAGAAGAGAATTATTATATCTTTCACCTAAGTTCGACTATAAGACTCGATATTTTTATATTTTACCTAAAATCCATAAACCTTCAGATTCATGGACTCTTCGAGAGCGTATACCACCTGGAATACCTATTGTAGCTGACTGTGATACAGAATTCTCCGCTTCAGCTAACCTCATTGATTTCTTTCTCCAACCGTTAGCTCAGAAGACATATAGCTACATCAGAGACACAGACCATTTTATTATTGAACTCACTAACTGTGCTCTTCCTACTCTTTTCTATTTTTTTACTTTAGATGTTGTGTCACTATATACTAATATCCCTACATCAGATGGTATTCAGGCTGTGGAAGAAGCTTTTCATGAAAATCCTGATCCACACCGTCCATCCTCCCGCATACTCCGCTTACTTCTTTTACCCGGTCTAACGAGAAATTATTTTTTATTTAACAATAAATGGTATTTACAGACTAAATGTACTGCAATGGGGATAAAGTTTGCTCCTGTTTATGCAAACATTTTATGTCAAGTTGGGAGAAAAAGATATTTTCTTCAGCCATCGTCCAGCCTGTTTTCTGGAAGCGACATTTTCGGAATTTGGGTTTCAGATATATCTTCTTTTAATAATTCTGTTTAATTGATTAACTCTATTAATACTAATATTATAGTTGTGCCCTTTATTGATTCATGCCATGTTTATTTCTTAGATTTATCTATTTTTAGAATTGGGTCTTCAATTGGTTTCTCTCCACATGTGAAATTTTCTGATTTTATTCGTACTCTTCCTCCTAATTCTTTCCATCCCCATTTTGTTTCATCCGGTGTAATTAAAAGCCAAATCATCCGTCTGACACGTAGAAGCTCTTCTCTTGAAATATTTAATTCTTACTGTACAGCGTATTTTTCTACGTGGAAAACTCTGGATTTTTTTTCCGGTCGCTTTCTTCGTGCCGCTAAACAGGATGCTATTTTTTCCTTAGGGGTTCACTCTACTTCTCTTTGGGCCTTAGGCTTTTTTAAATGTGCTCGCCCTATTTGTATTTATTGTGGTTTTACAAAGTGTTCTAATTTTTGTTCTGATATCTCCAGTGTTAATCACCGTATTTGTAAAAATCCTAAGTAATTGTGACACGGCTGGTGTTATTTTTTTGTAATTGGGGTATGAAATCTTTATAAATTTTGGCGACTGTCTCTTTTCTCCGCAAGCGTATTTCTAGTTATATTGGCGACATTAAAAATAAACGAGATACCGTTATTGCGAAACATTCGGTAGATAATTTTTCTTTTATGTGTATTGATTCAACGTCGAAATCGACTAAAGATCGACGTAGACTAGAACTCAAGTATATTTATAAATGTAGAACTTTACAGCCTAATGGGCTTAATATTATTGAATGTAA